>PVJH01008246.1:0-86676 GCA_004026705.1 Nesogale talazaci
GGCGCAGCCTGCTGGGGTAAACCTGGGATTAATTCCTGCGCGGGAAAAGAAGTGAAAGGTGTCCCATGATTGGACATCCTCGCCAGAAGGTTGACTCTTCCCTAATCTAGATGCATCCACTTGTAACCTCTATCAGAGAATGGTTAAAATTGGTCTTCCAGGCAAAGCCACATTTGTATTCTGCTTTTCATTATGTTCACTTCACGAAAGATGAGAGGTAGAGATCGGAGGGGGGGGGGAGGGGGGGGACGACTCTAAGTAGCCTTTATGGATATGTGAGCAAGTTATCCAATGTAAAGACCTGGTGAAATTTTCAGTTTATCCTAGACATGGTGAAGGGAAACTTTAAGACCATTATACCCTGTTGTCAATCAAGACCACATTTCTTAGGATCTGAGATCTAAGACATGTCTTCCTGTTGCCATCAAGTAGTGTGTGTGTGTGTGTGTGTGTGTGTGTTTAGCCAGGTTCTTTTATTAAAAAACAAAAAAGCCCCTAAAAAACTTGAACATAAGATATTGTGAACCCATCCAGAATGAGAAGAGTAACCTCTTATTTCAGAACTTCTTGATATGCATCGCTCATAACATGTCCCCAGACTCTCTTAAATGTGCCCAGGCTGGGAAAAGGCTACCCAGGAAGGTTCCAAAAGGTGTAGGGTTGAAGAGGGAGTAAAGTGACATGGATTCTTCTCTCCCATATTTCAAACACACCATGGCTTCAGGCTTGCTTTCCAAGTAGAATTTAGGGAACAAATGAACCCTGGTCTGAGGGTGTTGCGGGGCTAAGCATTGGTCTGCAAACTGCAAGGTTGATGATTCAAACCCAATAGTCACTTCCAAGGAGAATGATGAGGCAGTTTGCTTCCACAAAGATTTACAGCTTTGACGATCTGAAGCAGCAGCTGTTCTTCTCAGAGAAGGCTCATAGAGAATCTTCTTCTACATCTTGACAACGAGTCAGAATCTGAACTGGACAGCAGGGCACTTGAGTTTTGATGGCTAAGTCAAAGAGGCTTCCTCCTATATAAGAACCCATGCACACCTTATCTTCCTGGCAGGCAATGTTTGATGAAACTTGTGCTAAATGCAGGATGATTGTGAAGGCATACAAAGTACAAATACAAAGGATATCCCAGAGGGTTTTGTAATGCTGGGATACTTGAACAAGTCAGAGCAGTGGGAGGAATATTCAATGTCTAATACAGTGGTAACAAGTTTACCTGCACAGTGAAATACCTGGGAAACTTAAAAAAAAAATGCTGACTCTGGCCTTCAGCTCCAGGGTTCCTGATTTAATTGGTCTAGGTTACAAGACAGGCACTGAGACTGTTAAAATCTTCCAAAATGTAGCCATGGTAGACAACCCCTGCTCTGGCTGTGTACTAAGCCGATGAATGAATCAATGACACTCCTAGCGTCTTGTGTTCCTAAGAAAAGCCTGTCAAATGTATCTCATAGAGCCATAGACCAGGGAAATTAGGTGACAAGATGTTTTTAGATACATAGCATGGCTGCAGATTTAAATAAAAGAATACCTGGGTACATGCCACATGAACATCTGTAAAGAGGATGGGATTGCATAATGGAAGAATTGGAGCAAAAGAGAACTTACAAGTACATGTTTACTGTAGATATTACTTTACAGGTTAAAACTACTTTCACATGTATTTGTCCTAGAGCATAGAGAATAAAAGTCAGCTCATCTTGGGTTAGAATTGCAGCTCTGCTATTGATTAGCACCATCCTCTTGGACAACTTTCTCATCTTTAAAATGAATAATTTCATCTTCCTGGGCAGGTGATTGGGGAGATCTAATATGTAAAACCCTTAGCGCAATGCCTGGTATGTGGTAAGCTCTCCAGGAATGTTAATGGTCCTTATCAGTATCATCATCTTCATTGTTGGTGACCTGGGTAGAGGTTGGAGACCAATGGTCAACTTCAATGAAAGGATTTTAGGAGGATGAGAAGCAGGTGAAGCTTCTTTGGAGAGGAAAAAGCAAGAAATATAAAACATATCCCAGATACAAAAGCCAGAGCTGCTCTTTAAAAAGACACCATGACTGATAGATACATTTGAGTTCTGAGACGCTTTATTTATCTACAAAGTAGTCTGGATGTCTGACATTTTCAGAGGAAGGGAGGTAGGATTTAACTAAAGACTGGGCAACTGGGTTGTGTCATTCCAACCGTATGTACAAAAGAATGAAATATTGCGTGGTCCTGTGCCATTCTCACAGTCATTTCTGTATCTGAGTAACCACTGTGTCTATCTGTCTCTTTGACAGATTTTTTGCTGACCCTTTACAGAGCATGCGCTCCTTCTCCAGGGCCTGGTCTTTCCTGATGACTTGTCCAAAGTATGAAAGATGACTCACTATCTTCACTTCTAAGGAGCCTTATGGCCATACTTGTTCCAAGACTGATCTGATTTGTTCGTTCTGGCAATCCATGGTGTACTAACATTATTTGCCAACACTATAATTCCAAGGGATCAATTCTTCTGTTTCCATTTTTATTATCCAGCTTTCATATGCTTGTAAGGTGGTTGAAATTAGTATGACTTGGGTTGGAGACACCTTTGCTTTTTAACTCTTCCAAGATATCTTTTGTAGCAGATTTTCTTAATGCAATGTCACTTGCTTGCCTGACTACTACTTTCATGGACAGGTGTGGATTCAAGTAAAATGAAACCTTCAACAGCTTCAGTCTTTTTAGCTTATGATGATGTTATACATTGGTCTGATTGTGAAGATTTTATTGATTTTTTTATGCTTCGTCAGTTTGTCATACCATAATGGTTTCTATGTTGCTGTGAGGCTGGAAGCTATATCACTAGAATTTCAACTACCAGCAGGTTTGCCCATGGTGGACAGGTTTTAGTGGGGTTTCCAGGCTAAGAGTAGGAAGGAAGAGGGCTATTTGAAAATCTTTGAGGTTGATTTTAGTTGAAACTGAGGTTCAAAGGATAGTCATTTGCACAAACTCTTGAATGGAATTTGACCTGAATGACAGACTAGCTAAGCAGCACAGAGCAGATGGAATCGGTGTTTGTTTGTAAGTGAGTACTGGGTTTTAGTGCATGCACCTGGGAAAGAAGAGGGGGAGTAGTGAGTAGGATAGAATATTGGTTTATGTGTGCCTGAGAGATTGTTGAAAGGTCATAAGTGATAAGAGATGAATTAGCAGCTGGAGGGCAAATCCAAGTTACACTCAAATTAAAGATGGTGCTGGAGGGCTCCCCTCCTTGTTTAACCTTTTGGTCATTGAACCTTTACTACATTGTCATATGAATAATAACAAGGATGGCAGAAAGGGATCAATATTCCACTGAAAGGTGAAATGAATGTAGCTGTATCCCTTTTAAAGGCTCAGACCAAGGCACCTGGTGATTACATCTCCCTTCCACCCTTTCCAACCTATCACCCTGCAATAACCTTCCTTCCATTTCTAAAGGACTTCAAGGCTAACCTCTAATGCTGGCAGATAGTTTCGCAAGATCTCTTTAGCTCAGTGCAGCTCTCACTTAAATCTGTCTACATGAGACCTCCCTTGAGAAATTGTTCAACCAATTGTGTACCTCCCAGTCATGAAGATTCTGAATCAGTAAGTCCAGGTAGGAGTGTAAGAATTGTCCTTCTAACAAGCTCCCAGGTGATGGTGATGTGGCTGCTGCTAGTCACCCAGCCTCTCACAGACTCAAAAGTGTGTTCACTTTGCAAATTTCCCATGGAAAGGTGTTGAACTTCAGGGAACTTAAGGACCTGTTAGTTGCTAGTCTTGCCACAAATGGAGTTTCTCAAAGGGAGTTCATTAATAGGGCTGAAATGCTGGTCCTTTGGGCGAGATTTTGCAGAAAGTAAAGCATAAATCAAAGTTCTTGCCAGGAAAGCCACCCATTCTTACTGTGCCATATTTATGCATGTGGGATATGAAGGTATACAATGAAAATAAGATGTATTCTAAAAGTCAATTTAGAGACTAATTTCATGTCAGTAACTGTCATGAATGATTTTGAAAAGGAGAATATCTCTTAATAATCTCTTTTGTTTCCCCAGTGATTTTATTGGGGGCATTTATAGCTCTTATACCATGCAATACATCATTTGTATCAGGCATATTTGTACACATGTTGCCATATTCATTTCCAAATATTTTCTACTTGAGCCCTTGGTATTAGCTCCTCTTTCCTACACCCCCTTTTTTATGAATCATTTTATTGGGAACTCCCATCAAGATCCATACATACATCAATTGTATGCAGGCCATATTTGCACATTTATTGCCATCATCACTCTCAAAACGTCCTCCTTGCACTTAGGTCCCCAGTACCAGCTCCCCATATTTCCCTTCCCCCATGAACCCTCAATAATCTACAAATTGTTATTACCTTTTCATATCGTACGCTGTCCAATGTGTCTCTTCACTCACTTCCCTGTTGTCCGTGCCCCAGAGAGGAGGTTATATGTAGATCCCTGAAATTGGTTCCCCCTTTCTCTTCCACCATCCCTCCACCCTCCCAGTATCACCACTCCCCCCACTAGTCCTGAGGGATCATCTATCCTAAATTCCCCATGTTGCTGACTCCAGGGTACATCCCCTGGTCTAGCTGGATTTGTTTGGTAGAATTGGGATGATGATAGTGAGTGCGAGGAAGCATTTGAGAACTAGAGGAGAGATGCATATTTCATTTTTACTACATTTTACCTTAACTGGCTCATCTTCTCCCTGCAACCCTTGTGTAAGAGGATGTTGCTTCACCTATTGATGGGCTTTGGGTTCCCAATCTGTGCTCCCCCTCATTTATAATGAGAATCTCTTAATAATCTTCCCCCCCCCCCCACAATGATCTTTTTGACAACCTTGACCAGTCTGCTGAGCTGCCTTTGGAGTTTGAGTCTCAAAACCAAAAGCTTTCCATGAGAGATTATTTTGTGTTTTCTGGATCTGCCAGGATGAAATCCTCAAGTTCACTGCCTCCTAGTCAATTCCAACTCGTAGAGATCAATAAGACAGAGTGTGCCCCTGTGAGTTTCTGAGACCATAAGTAGGCAGGGGAGTAGGAAAGCCTCTTCTTTCTCCCACAGAGCAACTGGGGGTTTTGAACTGCTGACACTGTGGTTAGCAGCCCAGTCCATAACCTGCTATGCTACCAGAGCTTGGTGCAATTCCAGTGTCTTTCTAGAAGGACATCATGAACAGTACTTTCGATGTGTAAAGGTTTTTTTTTTTTTTTTTTGCTTTTTTTTTGTTTTGTTTAGCAGCAGAGTCTAATCCATGTGTACAGCTAAAGCAAAGCCTTCTAATTCAGTAAGTGGTTCTGGTTTCATCAAATACAGACTTTTGGGGGTTTGGTAAACAAAGGATATGTAAGGTTCTACCTCTTCTCAAAGACACACGGGTGCTCTTATACCTTGCCACACTGAGAAATCAGAGCAATCCAAAGTTTAGTGTAAACAACTCCATCTTAACTTTTGGGGTTTTTCAATTGCTTGAAAGGCTGAGCAACCTTAGTGTGGAACTGATTTACCTAATCCATCTTACTGTGGACTCACCACCTGTCCCAGGGCAGCTGAAATTGAGGGAGCCTGGTCTGGTGTCCTTGCAAAAGAGGAGGTTCTCAGGCAATGGCTGGAGTTCATTTTGATCTCTATCTTCTGAAACCAGAAACAGTTCATGTGTAACTTTAAAGAAAACGGCGATCCTCCCCCTACCCCCTTTTCCTAAAGCAAAGCAGCAATTTGAAGGCAGGATTCTATTAAAAACAGACAAATAATTCCCATTCTTTTCTGGTCCTGCCTATTGTTTTCCTGTTTGGATTCCCGGATTAAACCCTGCTGGCTAACCCTCTACAGAGAGGGTGCCGAAGGCCACTGTTATGTGAGGAGACAGTCTTGTAAGGTCCTTGGGGAACACATCCTGTTTCTGTCCGAGGCTTTGGGAGGATGTGGGTGAATGTCTCCTGTCTTCCCCATTCAGAAAGCCTTGGTTTCCTCTCTATGTTTTGTCTATGGGCTGCTACAGTCTTCCTCCGAGGAAAAATTGCTTGTGAGTCAACCACACGCAGAGTTACTAAGCAGTGGTCTGTCGTAGTGGATGTGAAGAACTCACAAGCCTTCCTCACACAAATGATCTTACTTCACATGCACGTCAAAGGCAATCATCTGATACATCATAGGCCTTTACAGGCCTGGGCCCTTCTCTGACAATGCTCTTCGTGGACCACGTCCTGCCACTTTCATGAAACACCTTGCCTGGTCACGGGCTTATGGCTCCTTTTGTTCTGGGAGTCCTCACACGCCCAGGGTTCTTCATGTCACCATTGCCCATGAATCAGAGATGCCATGCTGGTTGCCCTCTAGTCACCAAATACTAACGTTCCTTCAAAAGGGCAATGCTCTGGGAATGACGACATAGTGCTGTTGGTCCTGTAGTGTGGTTCTGCCCCTCCTCTGCCACTGGTCCCCAGGACTGCCCTGGTTGTGGCAAAGGGAGGGATGCCACAGCTGGATGTCTAGTTGGATTTTTCTGGAAGAATTGGGATCATAATAGTGGGTGGGAGGAGGCATTTCAGAACTAGAGGAAAATTGCTTATTTCATTGTTACGACACTGTACCTTAAATGGCTATCTCCTCCCTGCAACCCCTCTGTAAGAGGATGTCGCTTCACCTACTGATGGGCTTTGGGTGCCCAATCTGTACTCCCCCTCACTTATAATGATAGTCTCTTAATAATCTTTTCCCTCCTCTTAATAATCTTTTTGACAATCTTGACTTCCTTCATCTACAGAGAGGACACTTTTTACCAGTTCATCTAGATACAGTGGGTTATTCACTCAAGTTCCCACATGTTTCCTGAGAAAATTCCTGATGGAGAAATAAAGAGAGGAAACAATTTTTTTTCTTAGTTTAACCATGAAGATCCATTGCCGATTAAATATATCTGGTAAAGAATCACTTCTCTTGAGCTTTAAATCAAACCTCTTTCCCAGAATATCCTAAATGCAAATGGGCAAGTTGCCTTATTTCCAAGTTGCCTTTTCCTGAGGGAGCATGGGACATGTCCCACACGGGCAGACATGGGGCTCTGCGCATCCTGATAAAGAGAGGGACTTCAGCGAGCAAAAAATCCAAATAAACAGATTTTCAAACAAACCAGCTTTCCTTTTGGTAGCTGAAAAGGAAACCCCACATCCAGGAGGAATGTAGATCAAAGCAAAGTCTACAAATGATGCAGAAACACATAAAATAACAAACAATCCTGGTGGGAAGAAGGAACTTTGGTAAAAGAATAGGCCTCTTCATATTACACTGAAATTGAATGCAAGATTGCAAAGGAAGATACATGAGTTGCGAATACAAAGCTATAGTTTCTTTCCCTGTTTTTTTTTTGGGGGGGGGTGGAGGTTGGGGTGGGAGTAGGAGGAGGCGAGGGGTATACCTTTAGTAGGTCAGATTGTAAGCCACTAAAAGCAATGGACAAAAGATAGGCCCCTTGTTGGAAATCTTGCCTAGTTTACCTTTTGCAATCGCCTTTGCCTCTTTCTTTCTTGGTATAGAATGGACAGAATAATGAAACTGTGTGGGCTATAAAAATAGAACCAGAATTATTGTGGTTTCTAAGCATTCCACATCAAAAGCTGAACTGTTTTTAATCTAGAACACCTGGTCCCGCTTTCCAAGTATTCTCAGGTGAGATTTGGATTTATAATTACTGCCATGATGCAAATTTTAATTCAGAAGTGGTGATTTTTTCCCCCCTCTGTTCTGAAGTTTATTGGGGCTCAACTCTCAGTTGTGAGAGTTCTCATTTATTCTTGCGATATTTTATTCTTGTGAAATAAACCCATCTCTATATTCTGATAGTGAGGTGCTAAGTGGCTACTGAAGATGTGGGATGCTATGACTCTATTTAAAAATCAAGGTTACTGTCAGTTTTAAGTGTCAGTTTAAGGAGAATGATTGGATGAATGCTTAGTGATGTTAGAGTCCTGGTTAAAGACCTCAAAGTGTTAGATGAACATTTAGTTGAGCTTCCAGCTCATAGATTGCTTCCATTTGGAGTGGAGCTTTAATGATCACTTTTAGGTACCTTTTAGTGACTTGCCCTTCAGAATATGGTCCATGGATCAGCTGTGTTGACTGATGAACCAGGCTCCTGATGAACCAGGAGCCTCACCTGAAGTATATGCCAAGGAGTGGGATTTTGGGTCTCTGCATACACAGGAGTAGTTAAAAAGTATTACTGCTAGCGTCCTAGTTTAAAGATACGTGGGTTTAACAAACAAAACCGTGGGTCAAACAAAACCATTTGAACATGTCTCTGTCACCAGAGATGGCTAAGGCAAGGTATCTCCGTAGGGTATCTTCAAATAATAGGTGTCATCAGAACAGTGGCTATGGAGGGGAATCTGCTAAGGCCACATCCATTTAAGACACAGAAGTCAGTTGAAAAAGCTTTTGTGGCTGGGATTTTTACTTTCCCATGTTTTGTTTTTGGTGATTCCCAAGGCCTAAGCTTGGTAGGTTTTCTCCAAGGGTACACGATGGCCATGCGGGTTATTGGGGAGAAGTTCTGAAACAACATGGGTGAAAATCTGGCCAGGAAAAGAACTCTGGAGAATCTCCACCCCGGACTCCCCTTCACCAAATTGGGCAATCTCCAAGAGTAGGAGACCGTCCTGTAAGAATCTTGTTGGGAAACCTTATCCCATCTGCCCTGAGGATGCCAAACCTGTCTTGACACGGTGTGTATCAAAAAGTGCAGCAGTCTTAGGAAGAGCTTAAAACAACAACTCCCCAGACTCTCTGCCATCTTGTCCACACTGACTCCGAACGCCCCCATAAGGACAGGGTAGAACTGCCCTGTGAGTGGCTGAGGCCAGCAAATCAGGGCTGACTCACAGCGACCCCCAGTGGGTTTCTGAGCCAGTAACGGTTTACTGGGATGGAAAGCCCAGTCTTTCTGCTTCGGAGCTGCTGGAGCTTACAACCCTTGTGGATCACAGCGAGGGAATCAATAGTACGACGCTGCCACGCTACCCGAATAATGATCTTTCTTATCGTCACTTTTCTTCCTCAATGCTTTTCTTATACTTAATTCATTCTAACCAATTTCTGAAGGCTAGGGAATGGTATTTTGTTTTGATTGGCACTTTCTTGACTCCTCGTGCAGTAGATTACCCTTTAAGTTAATTCTTGGGCTTTGAAATTCTTATGTGAATCACATCATTTGCCAATACCACCCCTGTAATTTATCTTTTCCTGATTGGTCTGTAGAAGTGATTTATTTATATATTGCAGGTAGTACTTTTCCCCCCCTCACTACATCCATTAAAAGTACCCTTTCGCACTCAGTGGCTTGCTTGACTTTTTAAGTTTTTAATGGTATATTTTTGCCAGGCGTTGCTGATTCAGTTTGGTCTCATAGAGACCCTATGTACAACAGAAATGAACCCTGTCTGCTCCTACGCCCCACCCATCCTGTTTCTTATACTTGAGGTCAGGGTTGCAGGCTTTGAGTCAATCCATGTTGGTGTTTCTTTTCCCCTGCCCCTCTATTTTACCAAGCATGACATTCTTTTCATGAGACTGGTTTCTTTGGTCGGATAACATGACCCAAGCCTGTGAGCAGGAATCTCTGTGTCTTTGTTTGCTGGGAGCATGCTGGCTGTACTTCTAAGACAGATTGCCTTTTTCTTTTGGTACTTTCAAGATCATAACTGTACAGTCAATAGTTTGAGATCACAAGCTACTCTGTGGGACAGAGTGATGCTTTCTATGCCCTAAACATTTAGATCTTGGGAAGCCCCAAAGGCATTTCTACTATGACCGTACAGGGTCACTGTAAGGCAGCGTTGTCTCCATGGTGGTAGTTTTCTTTTGATATGCAGAAGTACGAAGTTTTATTGATTTTATTGATATCTACTTTTGTGTGTTTGTTTTGGTATATATATTTAAAGTTATAACCTCCCTCCTCCCACCCCCAAATCAGAAGCAGTTTCCTATAATTTTACCCTTAGGTTTGCAGACAACCTGGAATGGATTTTTGTGTTTGGTGCAAAGCAAGAATCTAATTCAATGTGTAACAAATTATTCCACCAGCACCATCAATACACAGGGCATTATTCCTTCAATAATCTCGCTGTCACTTGTCACATTTCCATGTGTGAAAGCATCTGTTGCAAGGGTATCTCTTCTGTCCATTGATCTCTTTGTTTATTCCTCTGTCAATATCATATATGCTTCATTGCTTAAAACTCTTGCTCTTTCGGGAGTGAATTTTGTCATCTAGCTTTCTTCTTCTCTTCCAAAATGTCTTGTCTGCTCTTTGCCTTTTGTTCCTCCACATAAATTACATAACCTGACTGTCAAGGCCTGTGAAAACTGTTGAGACATTTTCATTTGATTTATGTTGAAGTTGCACTTTAAGTAGCAAATTTTATATTCTTTTTTTTTTTTTTTGGCATCACTGCTCTTGGTGGTAGGAGTAGGAGGCCCAGCCCCACTGCTGGAATTGAACCTCCATCCCAGTGGGCCGCAGCCCCGCGCACAACCACTACGCCACTGGAGCTCAGCCCGCAAATTTTATATTCTTATGATTTTTAAATTGTCCCATTCGTGAACATAGCATAATCCTCACATTTCAAAGTTGCATATTAATGCCCTTCATTAAGGAAATTGTCTCCAGATGATGTTCACATTATTTATTAAGTTCCTAGGTACCTTGTATTTTGTGTTGCTGTCAGTCACTGTTGTTTGCAACTTTGACATATGCATTTCTAGTAATGCTTTAAATTGAAAATGTATCAGTTGCTAATGGTGCAGGTTTGCTGCCAGGGAGTCAATTCTGATTCAAAGTGACTTATAGGGCTGAGTAGAAAGGCTCTACTGGATTTCTGAAACTGTAACTCTTTCCCAGAGCGGGCAACCTCATCCTTCTCCTATGAGGTGTGATGGGTTTTAAATGCTGACTGTGTGGTTAGCAGTTCAATATGCAGCCCACAGGCCCAACTGTGTAAAACAGCTCTGGTGTTTGCGTTGCACATTCCCACTGAGGAGCAAAAGCAGAGGAGGGCCAGAATAAATCATATGAACGTTTTATCTTCTCCTCAGTAGGAAGCCTTCTCAAGCTCGATGATCTGATGAACCATAATAGTCTGATTGTTCTCTTTCCACGAGGAGAAAAGGATGGCAGGAACAGTTGGCTTACATTGTGAGAAATATTAAGAATTCAATTTGATTCAGAGCCAGGTGTGAACTATGACAGAATAGTGCTGAGCAAAAGCACATGAATTAAAGACAAGTTTTAGATTTAGGGTTTAAACTAGCTTCCATTCTTTAATACCAAGCAAACCCAGAGTTCTATAAACTGCCAATTTTGGATGGGCCCAAAGTCCAACAACAATGTGTTTCCTTTTAATCATAGTATTCTATCAGTAAAAGGCTTTCAAAGACCTAGACTTCCCAATGCATTCCTTTTTAGAGGGTTGTGAACTACAGTAGAGGCTTGGGTTACAACTGACTGGGAATGTTTGAGTATCCCTGACTGTCAGGAAGAAGTCCTCATTATTTTTCACAGAGAAATGATGCTTTCCCCCTCAAAATTCATTTTCAGTTCCATTGAAAGCCATGCCTGTTGTTTTCTACATGATGCACCACGTATGCAATTTCCTGGAGGAGTCAGAGAGTAGAAAACAGACATATCTCAACCCACTTGGCAGTTCTACCTTGAAAGTGATGGGGTGAGCTGACAGACATTGAAGCAGGGATGAACAAGATGAACTAAAGGTGTACTGCCAGCTGTCAAAAGAAGCCTAAAGTATGTGTGATCTTCTCTTTTTATAGCTCAGGAGACAGCTCACTGAAATAACCATGGGGTGTGCTTGCCAGACTATCCTAGCCATGGAAATGCAAAGCATTATCACATCTTTGGAATGTTGACATTCCAAAAACAATTCGCTTTTGAGACTTACTGAAATCTCCAAGGTCCTAGTAGCATTTAGTGTCTCTACTCATCCTCCTATTCCTCCCCTCATTTCTCTTGTTAATTAGTTTCTCTAAGCTTTTATCCTCTGGAGTGGGGAAAGACCCTGAGATAGTTAAGGTTTATTGTGCCAACCTGGCTTATTGTGCCAATCCCAACGCATTTGGGATTAAGTGAAGGGCGGAGAGATAAATGGCTCCATGAACCTCGCCTTTTGAGTTCTTGGATCTCTTGCTCTCTGATGGTCGGATCAGGGTGCAACTGCCTTAGCCAGTTCCCTGCGTCAGTGGGCGAGGCTCACTTCCTGCTCGACATTCCTGAGAAGGCACACGAACCTACCATGATACATTCCTGGGTGCTGGAGGCCATGAGGAGACCCCTGCCAGCGCTGACATGCTTATACACTCACTGATTCAGCATTCCTCCTGCAGTTGGCGTCATTGTGTGTGTTTTGTGCGATTGAGGAGGACTTTGTAGATCAATGTTGGACTTATGGGCTAATGTTGGACTTATGGGCTTGGACAGCACTGGATTGGGTTGCTTTCTTAATGTATATTTACCCATTATATAAAATTCTTTCTTATCTACATTTGAGCTTCTGTGGATTTTTTTTCCTCCAATCTACCCAGACTAACACAAACTCTCTGCCATTTTATCATGAGAAGAGCCAATAAATATGTATTGTTAGCTGTAACACCTCCCTTCATGTGAATGAGTGGTGAAGCAGTGTATGATTATTAGGTGTTTGTTTGGGGAAAGGACATGATGTTTCTGAGACCACATACAATTTCTTGGAAATAATAGTTCCAAATAGCCTTGCCAGTTATCTGCTCCGTGATATTGCTAAGCTGGAACCCTGTAAATCTGCTTTGCTATCTCCTGCCAGTAGAAAAGGCTAGAATGAGACTGTAAGTCTAGAAGAGAGAGGAGGGGATTTCTGCTTGGTAGATCACCTGAGCTGGGCTGCTTCTCTTCAATAGCCGCAATTACGGCTCGTAGCCATACTTGGTTCTAGTATGTAGACTCATGCTTCAGACTCGCTACTTCTCTTCGATAGCCGCAATTAGGGCTCGTAGCCATACTTGGTTCTCGTAAGTAGACTCATGCTTCAGACTCACTGTCACAGAGTTGTGGCAAAACCCTCTAGGACAGGGTAGACCTGTGGGTTACCAAGACGATCTCTTTATAGAACTAGAAAGCCTCGTTGTTCTCCCTCTGGAAAGCTGGTGGCTTCGAATCGCTGGCCTCGAGTGAGTAGATGAATACATAACCACTGCACCACCAGGTAGACCCACAGAGTGAGTCTGATCAAAGACACCAGACGGTGGTTATCCAGGTTCCATCCGGAAGAGTGGGCCTAGCCCAGCCGTTGGCAAACTGCAGCTGGGGAGCCATAGGCAGCTCTTCCCATGTGAACGTGTACCAAGTTTTCATAATTCCAATCCCTTCCCTTTATTCCTCTAGCCTAGATTTTTCTAGCGTTTTCTGTCTCTGAGATACCTCGTGATTCTTCCTCCTCCACCCCATTCAGCTATCTTGTTAAAATTTTATATGAGGGTAAATAAAAACCTAGTTTTACAAACCATGGAAACCATACATACCAAAATATCATATATACTAATGTAAACAAAAAGAGCATACCTGAAGCTCTTGTTCCTTAATATATTCTGCATATAAGTCTAAACATTTCTGAAAGTGGGGTTTTCATCCTTCTCCTTCTCTGAAGAATTCTGTGCTTATTGACTTTTAGCACATCAAAACTAGCCATTTGGGCCTCCTGGAGGCACAAGAATCATTAGCCTTTTAAATACTCTTTGAATTTGGGGAACAAAAAGTAGTTGAAAGGGGCAAGACTGGGGGGTAGGGTGGATGGGGTAAGGTTTCCCAATGGAATTAGTATAGGACAGCCCCTGCTGACCTGGGAGACCGAGTGGGTGTATTGTGGTGATGGGAGAAAAAAATCCTCAGTAGGACTTTTCTGGCCTTTGTAAAAAGTCTCTGTGATGGTTAAATATACACATATATCAAGATGAACCCTCTGGAATCCAAACAACAAAAACAGAAAATAAGCCCAATAAACTAAAGAACAGTCATTATAATCTTCGGAGCCTTGCCTTTAACGGATTATGCAGATCTCCTTGGGAACATCTCTGTCTTTTTTTTCGTTGTAATTTTTTACAGTTTTATCAACATATAATTTACATATAAGACAATTCAATAATTCAACCATGAAAAGAGCTGTGCAATAATTGCAATGATTGATTTAAAACATTTTCTTCTTTCTTGTGCTCATTGGTGTTGGTTCTCCATTTCCCCAACCACTCCTGCCATACCCCAAGGAAACCATTAAGCCTCTAAAGAAGAACCTATCTTGGATTTCATGTGCAGGAAAACATACCAAATTAAAAAGCAAACAAAAGAACAATGACAAAATAAAACAGGGGAAAGCTTCAATTAAAAAGGAAATAGAAAATATTAAAAACTGGCACAAATTCAAAATGAGTTAAAAGCTAGACCTACTTTCATCTGCAATAATCCACGTTACAGTGCACTCTGTGATAGCAAGGCTAGGCACAGCCCCGTGTGTGGTCAGAGGGGATTCTCTGGAGACTACTCACATGGGGACCCTGCGAATAGATTGGGATTTCACTGTCATCCATACTGGTCTGCAAAGCAGGTGTTCGGAAGTAATAAGTTTCCCTCCTCTCGATTTGGAATTTCTTGTTGACAGATTAGTGTGCTTCTTTCGTGTGGACTCAGGTGATGCCCCCCTAAATGGCTTCTTGCTTTAAGACCAAACTTTAAAACCCCAGATACTATCATCATGTGATTTCTGTTATCTTCACTACACTTTCCTATAGCAACTATATCAGTATCTCTTCATAAGAGTGAGTATTGAGTAGGGTCATATCAAAAGAACTAATTGCTCTTAGATTAGGAATGCAATTAAGTGTGAAAGAAGCTATTGTTTTGATGATATCTCTTTCTGAGGTGCCCTAATGAGATTATAGGATTGCTAAGAGTTTTTGTGAAGTCATTGGCAATGAGTGGCTTTTTTGTAGTGAATGAGATTAAGGTAAGTGTACTGCTGAGAACACTTGTTTAAAGTTACTTAAACATATTTGGTTTGGAATAAACCCATGTATGTCTGAACTGAACCCTAGTAGCAATACCTGTTGACCTCCACTTACACCTTGTTAAAATTCTTTATATTATACACTCTCTCTCTTCAAGTCACCAGTGTGAATTTTGACTTCTGATTAGAGATGACTGCTATCCTTGGCCAGTGGTTCTCAAACTCTCCCATGCACCAGGACACCCCTGGAAATGTCATTCACAACATAGTGTGTGAGGGCTGTCTTCCAAGTTGCTGATTTAGCAGGTTGGGAGGGAACCAGTAATTTACCTTTCTAGTAAGATCTCAGGTGATGCTGATGTTGTTAATCCAAGGGTCACATATTACAGAACTGTTGACTAAACAAAGCAACTGGGCCCCAAAGAGATAATTATTCTTAAATTACAAAAGATTCCTTGAAAATAGTAGCCCAAATAAGTCCTCTAGACTAAGAAGTTAATGACTTTTGAAAGATAAAGCCAGGTCAGAGCAGTGATGCTACCATTTGTCAATGAATTCAGAAGACTGTCAGATAGTCTGCAATATGATGGAGCATGAGGGTCTGCTTAGAAATGGCAAGGAAAGGTGTTTCTGCTATTGTGTGGTCCCAAGTCAGCCTCACAATTGTTTTTATGTGTAAGCCCATGATTTCAGCCACTGTTTTCATTTAGCTCTTCCTCTTTTTTGCTAACCTTCTACTTTTCCTGGAATTGATCCTTCCTGATAACATGTCCAAAGTTGAGAGAGGAAGTCTTGCCCTCCTGTTTCTAAAGAACCATATGAGGGCAATTCTTCCCAAACAGATCTATTTGTTCCTCTGGCAATCCACCGTCTGTTCTTAAACAATACCATCGTTCAAATGCACCAAATTCTTCCCTGGTTTTCCTGATTCACACTGCCACCTTTGAAAATACCATGGCTGATGCCTTACTGGAAGGAACCTAGACATGTGCGCTTTCTCTAGGGCCTGGGTTTCCCCACAGCATGGTGCTTGTATTTTCAAATGTAATGGGAGAGGAGTGACAACATTAGGCAAGGATTGTATCTTTTAAGTTATTTATTTATTTATTTTTTATTTTTTTTTGGCATCACTGCTCTCCGGTGGTGGGAGTAGAAGGCCCAGCCCCACTGCTGGAACTGAACCTCCGTCCCAGTGGGCCGCAGACCCGTGCACAACCACTACGCCACCGGGGCTCAGCCTCTTTTAAATTATTTAAATCTTAGAAGTCACATAGTCCCACTTCTAACATATCTACTGGTTAGAACCATCAATAGCTATAACCCAGACTCAAGAGAAGGAAACACAGACCACAGCTCTGAAGAAGAGGTGGTGATATTCTACAGAATACGGGTGACCGGACATACTGCCATGGCCATCTTTGGAAGAAATGATGGGAACACTAATTACCTTAGTTTTCACCTCTGCCAACAATCTTGCTGCCATCTTTTGATAAAGCATCTTTCTACTTTGCCTTGGCCTCTGGTTGGACCTGAAATGGGAATCTGCCTTGAGAACTAAGCCAATAAGATTCGGTCCCCTGGGTTGGTCAGAGACAATTCCTAGAACCAGAGCAGTTGTGAGCTCTGGGGCTAAGGCAGACACTCCTGCTCTATGTGGATAGAGCAGCAGGAATTCCAGAGACGTAGCAAATGAAAGAAGAAAAAGGATAAAGCAGTGGACTATATTTGTATTGGATGCTTCTTCATCTTTCTCAGGATGCTTTATTACATCTCAAAGTCTTGAGTCACAAGTCACATTAGATACCCTTGCGTCAAAAAATCTCTCCTTCTTTCACTTGTGATAAATTCTGCAGTGTAGGGAGACTAGATTATAGGAGACCTGGTTCTCTGATAGAGGTATTCCCCTTATACCAAGGAGGATGGTTTGCATACAGATGTTCCTGAATTTTTTTTAATAGTTCAGGCCCTTTGACTTTATGCTTCTTTTCAAGGGTGACCCCATTCACCCACCCATTATTCTCCAGCTAATGTTATCATTTCAAGCAAATATTTTATGGAAATCAGCTTAGTTAAGTAAATGAGCATTTACAAGATCTTTGTTAATTGGGAGTAAGTGGGGAACCACTACCATTAGGCCTAACGAGTTCACTGAATTCCGTCAACCCCTAAAGACTCTGACTCTATCTAATTTAATTGTCTTTCGTAAGTGTCCATTGAAGCAGTTAATGGAGGCCAGTTTAATCAAGGAGCAGTTTATAGAGAGCAGGTATAAGGGAAAGATTCAAGTTAAAAGCCTGGAAAATTAGACAGAATCATAACTGCCCCACTAATACTTTTAGACAAAGTTACTCATTAGAGTAATCAGGAAGGAAGTCCATGCTGGAAATACTTCTCTAAGAAATGGTGAGTTAGAAAGTATTAATCATATCTAGGTCAACATAAGGTGAGAGCTCTCATCCACAGGTCACAGAATGCTCCAAGGTGGATGTATCAAGATTATGCTCCAGCAAACTCGAAATCCACAAAGTCTTAAGCAAAATATGTCTAATTTCTCACTCACATAAAGTCTAAACCCAGCTCCTTCTCATGGAAGCTCCTTCTAATGGTTGGTATAGCTCCCAACCTAGGACCCCTGGCCTCGAGCATTCCTCGGCCTGCTTTCACCTACACTACATTATCTGCCCCAGAGGTGGTTTGTTATCTGATTGTCCAGACCCCTCCTTCCCACTTAGCACATGCACCCAACATCAGTAATGTTAACTGGAAACCTAAATCAATCAGGCCACAATGGGTTTGAAAAGGGATATTATATATGAATATTAAAACAACACTTATTGTATATTGTTGCACATTTATCACCAACAGTTTTCTTTTCACTGACAGTTTTAAGTGAAGAAGTTTAAGACATAAGTTCATTTTGTTTAATTTCTCTATGGAAGTCAGAAGATTTGGCCCCCTCTGGTCTTACATTCTTACCTGGTACCAACCAGCTGAAGCTGAGCAATGACTGCCCTCTTAGATGCAGAAGCAATACTCTGCTTATCTACCAACCTGTCACTGCCTGCTGTCTCTTACTCGGCTACTGGACTCACCTTTCCTCTTCCTCCTGGATTCACAAAGAGATGCTCTCTCCCAGGGTCCCTGGCAGTTAAGTGTGGTCATGGGATGGAGTTTTAGTGAATGCAAAATGAGTAGAAGTGGAAGGTGCTGCACATACTCCTTCATGTTCTTTTCTCCTCCATTATCTTTTGAAATCAAGCCCCCAGCGTGGAGTGGCAGAGCCATTTGATCAGGGGCCAGCAGACTGAGGAGACAGAAGAGTCAATCCTGTCCCTCACAATGATTTAGGCATGATTCCAGCATCATATGTATACATTTGCAAACTAATGAAATCACCATACTCTTCATTGTTTCAATTTTACTTCAGAGCCACATGTGACATACTCAGAGCCGTAGCTTGCCAGCTCCTGCTCTAGCTGCCCCCAACAGAGAGCCTCTCAGGATTGGTGAGGTGAGGATCCAGGGTGTGGTGTCAGGAAATTCATGATGGCACTGTTAGTCACGGGTGTAGTGACTACTGCAAGACAGAGGAACTGCCTGTGTGGGCATGCATCTTCCTGTCATCATACAAGTGGAGTTTTACAAAGCACTTGCCAGTGTGATGGACATACCTTAGATGCACAAGAAAGATCTCAAACACTGGACTTAAAATCTGTTGTTTTCTGATGCTGTATTTCTTTATTTAGAGCAGATAGCCTCATTGTTCTCCATTGGAGCAACTGGTGGGTTTGAATTGCCAACCTTGGCTCCACAGGACAATGCTCACCTGACAATCAGTTCTACAGGTCTTATGCTGAAACCTCCGTTGAAATGTGTCATTGACCTATTTAAGGAATGTCATGTTATGGCAGCCTAGGCGTTACTAGGACACTGGCAACTGTGCCATCAATATTTCAAGGACTGGAAGGGTCAGTCATGGTGGACAAGTTTCAGTGGAGCTTCCCATCTAAGACAGTCTGGCAGCAAAATCCTGGTAATCTACTTCTGAAAGGTAGCTGTTGAAAATCCTGTGGCTCACATGAGATTATAATCCAGTACAGTGCTGAAAGAAGTGCCTGCTAGGCTGGAAGGGATTAGAAATAAGTAATAATATTTCCCCCCCCCACCACTATCATGACTTCAATCCTACCTCACAAATTGGATTAGGCCAGAACATGCACACTGCTACAGACAAGAGCCCACAACATAGGAAATCCAGGCTAGATAAACCCCTCAGGGTCAACAATGAGAGTGGAGAGACTAGGAGGATTAGGGGAGGGGAGGGAGGAGAAAGGAGGAATCAATCACAAGGACCAATGGAAGAGTGGGTGGGTGGTGAGGGAGGACAATGTAAAATATGAAAATAATAATCTCTAACTTATCAAAAGTTCATGATGGGAGGAAGGAAGGAAGGGGAAAATGGGGAGCTGATAATCAGGGGTTCAAGTGGGAGGAGAATGCTTTGAAAATGATGATGATGGCATATGTGCAAATGTGCTTGACACACTGGATGAGAGCCTGCCTTAGTATTGATTTTTGAATAATTATTACAGGTATCTTAGTGGGAACAAAACATTTTCGGAGCATTAAGAGTAACCCATGTTATACAAATCTTCCTTCATTTGTCAAATATCTGTTTATTTTTATATGTCTTAAAAATGTTTTTGCTAGCACAGAAGATTGGGGCATATGTTTCAAAGAGTTTCTTCAATAGAATATGTCGTAAATAAACAAAAGATAACCAGAGGCATAAGTTTAAATTGAATTCACTGGGAGAGAAAGTAAAAGATAAAATATTATTTTACTTTCCCCAGAATTAAAAGATTGCTTTACATGAATTTCCAGTATGTCTTTCCTTCATTCTTGTTATGCCTTTCTCGAGAATAAAGAGTTCTCTAGAAATTTAAACATTAAAAGGGGAATAGCTTAAAAGAAAGACAGAAATATGGAAAAATGGACTCCAATGTATGAATGGATATGGCTCAGGATGGAAGGATCTTTCATCCTCTCATACATAAAGTTACTGTAAGTCAGAACCTGCTCAATGGCAACGACAACCTTTTGTTCTGGGCCCTGTGAGGAGGGGCACATGACACATCAGACCTTCCCTGCTCTTGAGGACTTGATGAAGGGGTAGGAGAGAGGAGAGAGACTTAGTCTTAAAAAAGTAAGACCGTGTCCCCAACAGACAGGGTGTTAGGGAGAAAGGAATGGTCAGAGGGAAGGAATCTGAGGCCAAGAGGGATAGAGAGGGGTGAGGAAGAGAAAAAGTCCTTTGGACTGTCCAGGGGTGATCCAGCTTCCTGGTGGGTGAGAAATTCACTTCCTTTTTTAAAGATGTGATTAGACTTTAAGATGTGACTAATATTATTGGTCTTGATTATCTGACATACAGATGGTGACTCTGGTTCCTTGGAGGGAATACAACCAAAATGAAAGCATCCTGGGCGGGTGTTTGGGATGCCTTGTTGAATGTGGGGGTCTATCTCATCAAGATGGAGTCCCTGTGTGGTACAAATGGTGTTTCCTCTCTGCTGCTAAGCAAAAGGTTGGCTGTTCAACGCCCTCCGTTGGCGTGCAGGACCAAGACCTGACAACGTACCTGCCATGGAGCAGTTCTTCTCTGTAGCACAGGTTTCCCCTGGAGTCTGAATGGACTCAAAAGCACTCAGATGTAAAAACCACAGTGTCTTGATTTTGCAGAATGTGACAGGCCTGGCATGGTCCACAGGCTGTATTGATCAGGGAGAGAATCATTCCTCCACACCAAAGGAGTGATCACTGGGCTGGAATTTGGGGGATGAACCTCACATGTAAAAAATGTTCTCCAAGGTAACAGAAAGCCCATGGAAGCCTCTAGAAAGTCTTCCTCTCTGCTTGTGTTTGGGAAAGATGGGTCTGGAGATCTATTTCCGAAAGTTAACTATGGAAATTCTGATAGCGCCCAGAGGTCATAGTCCATTACGGTGCTGAAAGATGAGCTTTCTAGGTGTGCCTCAAAATTTACACTAAAATGCCCAAGTTGTTCTTTATCTGTGAGAGAAAGCATTGCAATCTTTTCAAGGTCATAACTTCAACCACTCGAGGCTGTATTCTCTATTTGGCTTTATGATACTCTGAGAAGGGGAGGGCCTGCCAACTCTGGACAACATTTATTTGATTGTGTATTTTCGGTCATGTTCCAGACTCTAACTAGGTACCAAGGTGGGCAAAGAGTCTTGGCTGAGAAGTGCTCTTTGAGGACCCCCAGTCTTGGACTGGCTGATGAGACATTTGTATTTTGTCTTCTCTGGTGCCACTGATTGACACAGGATAGGCACCTGGGCTTTTCTATTTTTTCCCATTTTTCTGAACTCTGCTTCCTCTTATAGGATTTTGTACAGCTGAAGTAGAACATCACTGAGGACGGCTGAGAGCCTTCTAAATCGGCATGCCTCAATAATTATTGTCTTTAATGTGACTTCTACTATGATTATGGTTGTGTGTGATTGCCTTTTGGCCCATGATGATTGTATTCATTTTTGTTGATTACAAAATGAGATACCATTCTCACTCGTCGACTGGTTTTCTTTCCAGACAAACTCCAGGAAGTTAAAAGTGGAAATAATTTATGTCACACTACTAAGGAAACTAAATACCCAGTGTTCAAGAAATAACTATGTCAGAGCTTCTAGGAAAATATTAACTGGAAATGTTGATTCAGAGTCACCGGATGTATTTATTTATTTATTTTAGGCTGTTTTTCACTCTGTATGGCCTTCCCATGTTACTGCTTTGATTGATAGTCATCCTCTTTAGATTGACCCGAAGGTGTAGATCAGTATTCCAACATATATTAACCCTGGTAACATGTGTCTGAAATGATAAAAAATATGACTTGGATATTACATTTTTAAGTTGTAAAATATGATTAGTAGAACATCTGCCAATTCAGTTCTTTCCAGGTGTCTGGTTTAGCAAACCTGCTTTTTACCACCCTAGACAAGGCTCTGGGAAAGGATATCGTGCTTGATCCAGTGGGGGACCAGTGATAAAGAATAGCCTCCACGAGGTGGACTGGTGACATGGCAGCAACGCTAGAATGACACGGGGTCAGGCAGTGTGTTCTTCCATTGTGCACAGGCTCGCTGTGTGTCTGAGTCACCTCCACAGCACTGACCAATGTGCCACACAGACGAAACTTCATGGCTTCCGAAGCAATGGCTCATCCTTTTCTTCCTCCCTTCTGTCTCTGGTCACTGCTAATAAACTTGGGTCTCTGTACATTTGCCTGGGCCTATTATTCCATAAAAGTGAGAACATATATTATCTGTCCTTTTAATCCGTTATGGTTTAAGGATAGCAATGCTTTCCTGAGCTACAGATTTACACACAAAGAGGAGCTCATTTTGACACTGGTTTTCTAAATGCAGACTACGCGACCACGTTTGTACTGTCAGGCTCTTTTGCCAGAAAAAAACAAAAGGTGAAAAACAAGGTTGAGGACACACAACACGCTGAGCATGGTCAGAGCATATTGGCCATGAAGCTTCATACTGTAGACTGCAGGTGGCAAATGAGTCCTAAGTACATGGTCAGAATGAGAAGCAGCCACCACTGCCCTTGGCCGGGAACCAGAGACCAGTACAATAATGTGATTATGGTAATGATTCAACAAGTCATCGTCTGCTTCCTTTGTTCACTGTAATTAACTTTTGGGAATGGCACAGCCTCTGTCTCTGGGCTCATCAGCTGGCTCAGCTATTGTGTCCCCAGTCTGTCATTTCTCCCCAGCCCGGGAGCCTCTAAGTGCACTGCTAAATGAATTCACTGCTGGAACAAAGATTTGGTGGTCAAATAGAGATGGCTATCTTTTGTTGTCAGACATTCAATCCCATATAGCAATCCAATTACTTAAGCTCTTTCTATCAGTCCTATTAAGGCTGGTCATTGAGGCTGGCTAGAATACTGATCGCGCCGTCTTGGAAGAATGTGGTGGAACAGATTAGTGCTTTAATGAGAGGCTTTCGGAAGGCCAGATCTTTTCCCGCAGGGTGTGTGTGTGTGTGTGTGTGTGTGTGTGTGTGTGTGTGTGTGTATGTGTGTGTGTATACATACAGATTGGTATCATATATATACATTAATTAGCATTTATTATGTAGGAAATATCTTTAGAGTTTACATTGGAACTCCTCACTATTACAGGTCAAATGATGTGTTTCTATATGCTCATATAAATAATATTTATATGTGTGTATATGTATACATACCCATATTAAAAATTTAAATATATCCTTAAAATACATTGAAAATACATACATATTTTTAGTAAGGACCTGGAGTCACTTACTAAAAGATGACTGATCAAAAGATGACTGAAAATTTGTACAATTGCTTGAGGCAATGTTATGGGTTATAAAATATTGGCACAGACTCTGTTATGGGATTAGTCTGTTATGGGATATCTGACCCAAATCTCTGGTAGGCTGGGAAAAGGAAATCGCTTATTGGCATTAATTCTGTGGGACGGCTGTCTTTGGGGTTTGCATTTGAACTCCTCACTGTGTTACAGGTCAAACTCTGTACTTAGCATTAACATTTCAGGAATGCAGGCTGCGCAGAGTCAACACAAGCCTTGCTCCATGTTCTGCTGCCCAGAAAGGCATCTTGAGAGAGCAGGGCTCAGACCAGGGTGATTGCTAAGAAAAGACACCAAGGGTGGGGGCAGACTGCAGTGGTTAAAGCGTGATGGCTAAAACGGAAGCTGCTATGAGAGGAGTTAAATCAAAGAAACAACCTAGGTTACTTGGATGAGTCCTATTAGAGAAGATAGTATCAGTTTTGGGGTCCAAGGATATACTTTGCAGATGCAACATGTCAAACCAATTGTCAGGCTGGTCTGTCTGAACTGTCAGATGCAAACAGTTTTTTTTTTAAAGAAGCACATATACCCATACCTGAAGTGATTGAAATGAACAGAAAAATTTTTTTGGCTTACATTTATTTACTTTAACTCATTTTATTGAGGGCTCTTACAGGTCTTAGAACTATCTGTGCATCAATTGTATCAAGCACATTTGTACATGTGTTGCTATTATCATTTTCTAAACATTTACTTCTTATTTGTGTTCTTGGTATCAGCTTCTCTCGTTCTCTCTTTCTTTCAACTTCCCTACCCCCTTCCCACGCTTGTGACCCTTTGATTATAAATTATTATTGTCTTCATATCTTTTACTAATCGCTATCTCCCTTCATCATATTTCTGATGTTCATTGGGGGAGGGGGCATTATGGGTCAATCATTGCAATCGGTTTCCCCTTCCTTCCCTCCTCCTCCCACCTTCCCTCTACCCTCATGGTATCGCTACACCCATTTTTGTTTCTGAGGGGTTTATCTGACCTGGATTCTGTGTGTTGTGAGTTTTTATCTGTACCTGTGTACGTACTCCAGTCTAGCCAGAACTGAAAGGCATTACTGAGGTCATGATAATGGGGAGTGAGGAAACCTCAAAGAACCAGAGGATTGTGTCCCTGCTCCAACCCCCTCATTCTCAAAACAATGTGTTTTTGTGTTTTTTTGTTTGTTTGTTTTGGGTCTTCTGTTGCCTATTATCTGATTCTCTGGACACCTCATGATCACACAGGCTGGTGTACATCTTCCATGTGAGCTTGTTTCTTCTCTACTAGATGGTCACTTGTTTAACTTCAAGTCTTTAAGACCCCAGACATCATGTCTCTTGATAGCCAGGTATCATCAGCTTTCTTTACCACATTTACTTATGCAGCCACTTTGCCTTCAACTATTGTGTCGGAAGGGTGAGCATCACAGAATGCCAGGTTGTTAGAACAAAGTGTTGTTACATTGAGGGAGGGCTTGAGCAGAGACCCAAAGACTATCCACATCCTCAATGTAGTGCCATATAAATATATGTACCTAGGTCAGTACCTCTATTTTTATGAATTTATATCTTTACATAATAATAACCTGTGTTTCTACTTCTATCCATAGCCTTGCTTTCTAGATCTTTTCTCTGTTTCCTTTTGCCTTCCTCCTGCCTCACCATCATGCTCATCCTTCTTCTGCCTCAGCTAGATTGCTGTTGCTCCAACCCCATCAGCATGTCTATATGCTCCTTGTTGCTTTTAATTCCCTATTTGTTCCCTTGTTTGTGGCATTGTTTGCTCACCACTCCTTTCCCGGCTTTCTTCTCCCCTCAAGTCTCTCCGAAACTGTTATTCTCTTTGCTTTCTCATCAGGCTTGCTTCCCATGTCTACTTATATTGGTAAGCAAAACAACAATAACACAGTCAACACAAAAAGAAAACAAAAGAGTGAGTAAAGAGAACAAACAAACAAACAGAAACCAACCCCTGAATCTCTAAACAAACTAGCTCTGCCCCCTGTTCAAATGAAAAAGCACATATAATTCCTGGTCTGTCTCCCCACTGGTTGTGTGTGTGTCTGTGTGTCTGTGTTTTCTAGGAACTGTACCTCCTAGACTAAAGCCTATTTTGAGGACTCCTGCGGGGGGGGGGGGGGTTGTCTTTGTTTTGCTCCTAGTGCAGATTTGTTAGGTTCCCTTCTTGGTTTGCCCCACTGTGGGGGTGGTCAGACCAGACCCACTCCCTGCTGTGTGTCCCCAGTATTGTCTTTTGTTTTGGTATGCTCCATTGAAGGGATACCATATCTAGAGCTGTTGACAGCTCTACAGTCCTGTCTGTGCCTTAGCAGTTCTGCTCAGGGATGTCATCTTCAGGACTTGGTGTGCTAGTATGAGGTCCAGTGTAAAAAATTCCATTTCATGTCCATTTTTACTGATAGCAAATGGAATCTCCATCATGACTTCAAGGGCCAGGTCCAAGCCCAAAGAGCATAATGTGTTTTCATGAGCTTATGTAATCTCAGGCATGCAAGTCACAGTAGAATATAATATATATAATATTATTATATAATATATAATAATAATATATAATACATAATACTAATAATATATAATAATAATATATAATATATAATATTAACAAAAGCATATAATCATGAAAATCTTCATACAGGCAACTGTGTTACTCTTGGTACACTAGAGAAACAAATTCATAAGCACACATATGTATATAAGGGATAGGTTTATATACAAGAGCAACTGTACATCCAGAAAATTTCTTATCTCAGTCTAGTTCAAGGTCATAAATTCAACATTAGTCCATATGTCTGGTACCAATCCATAAGTCTTCCTGAGACTCACGAAGTACATGCAGTGACACCAAGACAATCACAGGCGAGTGGGTCCAGTATCTTGTGTATCCAGTGGTGGTAGAAGCATCTCAACTGGCAGGGACCTCTCTGTGGCTTCTCAAGCATCTCAGCCCTGGTTGGGATCACTATGTGACTTTTCCAGTTTCAGAGGTCTGGTTCCATCAAGGTAAGCCCCTGTGGCTTCTCCTCTGGGATGTCGCACAAAGAGTTAGCCTTGTGTCTTATCAATAGAGCATCTCTAAGGGACTGAGTCATAAATCTCTCACCTCCAAGAGGAAAATACGGCCACATTTCCCAGAATTCTCAGGAGAAAGCCATGCCCACACAGAGGTCTCATTGGCCATCTCCAGATTGACAGGCTGGACTCCACCCCATACACTCCCAGTCCTGAAATTGACACCGGTTTAGCGACTGCCTCAGACACAAAGTAACCCTCATCCAGTCTGCAGAACTACCCCCTCTCAGTTCAAGTGGTTAAACATTGGGTTGCTGTCCACTAGGTCAGCAGTTTGAAACCAGGAGAAAGATGGGACTATTTACTCCCATGAAGAGTTTGTCTCGAACCCCCAGGGGCAGTCCCATCCTGATAAGATTGCTATGATAAGATTGCTATGAGTTTGCATGGACTCGAGGACAGAGTTGTTTTTTGAAGTCAATCTTGTTTCAGCTATCCTTCTTCTAGCCTTCCCGGAAAATCTGACTTCATATAATTTCATCCATTGCTGAAAACAAAAACAAATACCATCCCCCTCAACTTAAAAAAATACCCTAAAATGCAACAGCATTATCATGTTTTAAAATATCAACTATAGCTTCTTAATGTCCACTGGTGTTCAGTTAATGAAATTTCCCATAGGTAAGTCATGTAAAAATCATTGAGCTGTGTTTTGGATAACTTTGGAATGGCATATTTTCAGTATTCAATTATATTTTCCCCTTGTTGTTTGCCTTCTTACTCTAGATGCTAAAAGGATATTAAGAATTATAACAAAGATCTAACATATGAAATTTTTTAGGTGTATGTATAAACCTTTTAATCTTTATGTTAAAAATCAAACCTGAGCTGGAAACTATTAATTCAGTAGACTAATGAACATAAACACCAGTCTCCACAACCCTGAGATCAGAAGAACTAGATAGCCTGACTACCACCACCAATGGATCTCAGTAGGATCGCAGGAGAAGGTCTTGGATCGAGTGGGAGAAAAATGTGGGCCAAACTCAATGTTATAAAAAAAGGCTAGGCTTGCTGGGGGAACCCAATGTTAAGGCCTTTCATCACCCTTGAGGTCTGAAACTGAACTCATCGTGGTGGTTCATTTTTCAGCCAAACAAGAGAGGTTTCTATTGGTCAACAATAACACTCATGGAGTATGCACACCTTAGAATAAGCAACATTTGAAATAAAAAGGACAAAGTTCAGAAGGGTTAGGAGAGAAGGAATAATGGAAACAGAGAAAACAGAGAGGAAGTGAGATAAGCGATGTTTCATTGTGAGGACTACAATCAATGAGAAATAAAATGTGTATAAATGGGTTGATTAGGAAAAATAAAACCTGCTGCATCAAGACAGTTATGAATCACAGTGATCCTATATGGTATTTCTGAAACTAGAAGTCTTTATAGGAGTAGGCAGTCTCTGTCAACCAACTGGCTATGATGGAGATAAGCACACAAAGATAACTGGGGTCTGAACAATATTCTTTTGCCCCCAGCATAATGTTCTTTCTCCTATACTCTTTACTCTCACTTTCCTTGTTTTAATTCCCATTAAACAATAAAATCCACTGAATTTTGGAATTGTCTGGACTACATAGATAAGGTACTAGACAAGTTCTAATGGAGCCCTGGTGGCATAGTGCTTACACATTAGGCTGTGATCTGAAAAGTCAGCAGTTCAAAATCACAGGGGCAGTTCTATCCTGTTCTACTGGGTCATTATAGGGTTCTATAAGGTCCAGATGGACTTGATAGCAGTAAATTTTAGATAAGTTTTAGATAAGTTCTTAACCATTCAGATGCTCACTCATTTCATCTGGAAAATGGTGAGTATAACAATATGCCTTGTGAGTTTGCAGTTTACACAGAGCATCAGTGAGGGGGCTTCCTTCTTTGCACATCCTTTTTCTTCTCGTGGTCTCTTTGAGGCCTTACCTTGAAGGCCTGACTATTTAGCCTCTTCCTGCAAGAGGTAGCATTTACGTCCTGACTTCTGACAAGTCTGTGCTAGATTTGTGACTCACTTTGGCAAACAGAAGCAACGTTGTGTCCTTTCTGAAGTTAGGCCTGACCAGGCCATATGTACTTCAACTTGTTCTTTGAATTCCTACCATTACCGAATAACAAGTGGGAACTAGCCTACTGGGGAGCCCAGTGACCTCAAGGGGAGATATCCTAAATCAGACTCTAGTCCTTTCCCAAACATCTGAGAAAGCATTGCCAAAATGAACAGAGTTGCCTACCCAACCTGTAGACGACTTCAGTTCATGAATGAGTACTGCCAAGATTGGAAGAATAATCCAGCTGGTACATATAAAGAGTAATATTGTTTTAAATTACTGAGTTCTGTTACATAGCAATAGCCGACTGATGGGTGGTAATTGGAAATACATTATATTCAAGGGAAATGATATACTAGCTATTGCTTCCATTCTTTTGGCATCATTTAGTTTACATTTATCACCCCATATGAAGATGTGAATTATTATATTTGCCACCCCAATAAATGATTCCTCACATGCAATGCCCCCATTCTGGATAGCTTTTTAGTTCTCCATTCTCTCAGGAATAAAGTTCAAAGTCTTTGGGCTCAGCACTCTCTGACCCCATCTACTTTTCTATTATCTCTTTCTAGTATTTTCCAGCAAATACTTCTCTGAGAAGCCTCTTCTTCACGAACAGATCCAAGACCCACCTGTGCTTCTGACCACGTCTTACTCAAGAGCTCTCTTGGATTTCTAATAGTCTCCTTAGAAGTCTTTAAGCAATTATTAATACTAATTATTAGCATGAGTGTTACTGGATTAGCAATGGATTTTTATTGCATTCAGGCAATATTTGTCTTTTCTCCTATTTCATTATGAATTTTTATATAGATCCCTCTTGTGGATAGACCTTGCTTTTTTGATGACAGGAGTCATGCCTCATGTGCCTTTGTGCCCTAAATAGTTTCCAACCCAAGGAATTAAACAGAAACAAACCTCCAAACCCTGATGATGGTTACTGTATGGTGTGTCTACTTAGAGAAAAAAAACACATGACATGGAATAAATGGGGAAGACGTCCTGGAGAAAGAAACGAAGGTGTGTCAGACTCATAGATCTGAGAAGAACTTTGAAGAGGGGAGGAAGTAAAGGGAGAAAGAAGTAGGCATGAAGAAAAATTTGGGGGGCAGGGTCTTTCTAGTGAGCAGGCTATGTTATATAACAGTAGTAACCATCCCCCCCCCCCCCAATTTCAGTGATATAAAGCAATACGAGTCTTTTTAAAGCTATTTGTTCATCACACTTCAAGAAGGAACTTCTATCATAGGAACTCTTCTTCATTTCGGGATCCAGGCAATGAAGTCTCCTTTAGCTGGCAGAGTGTAGGCCTTCATGACAAGGGAAGAGAGGGATGAGGATGATGAACTAACACTTAGGGTAAATGCTTCCACCCAGAGGTGGTATATATTACTTCCATCTGCCAAAGGAAGACACATGGCCATCTCTAGCTTTTGGAGTGTCTGGAGAGTCTTAATATCCTAATAGATTTTAGTGACCTGTTAAAATGCCCCATCAGAGAAGGGGATGGCTTGGAGAAAACCAGACTAATTGGATGAAGGTTGCGCAATAAAGAGTGCCCAGAAATTACATTGAATAGGTAAAATGGGACAAGATGACAGAAGGTTTTGGGCACTTAGAAGAGGGACTTGACTTTGATATTAAGCAAGAGGGAGTCATAGGTCCTTGAGCAGGGCAATAAAATAATGATAGCAGTGTTCTTGTGTGAATAACCTTCATCTTGCAGGAAGGGTGGCGAGAGGGGAAAGCTAGGGGGATTAGGGGGCTATTATTCTTTTCCAAGAAATGAAGACTTTGAATGCTGGCAAGTGGTGAGGTTTGAGCAAGGGACAGAGTATACATGGGCTTACAAAAAGACACTTCAAAAGAAGATGTAGCAGTATTTGATGGGGGATTGAAATGGGGAGGAGTTCAGACACAGCTTTTCCTAGGAAGAAAATGAGGAGGTACGCTTCATGCTAACCCATGAACTATGCGAGTGTCCTACCTTCTGCATCTGGGAGTACTAAATACTGATGTCAAATACAAGCTGAGATAAGACACAGCAGCAAAGACTTTCCTCAAGTCACAATTACTGGGGTGTGACTCTGAAGGAAAGCAAGATTGTGTGTGTGCACAGAAAAGGAAGTTGTCTTCCTGGGATTGCACCAAATACTGTGTTTATTTCTCCACACGAGAAAAAGACAAGGACTAGCAGAGGCAGAATTCTGCTTTTTGCTGAGAAATGCAAAGCCACTGGTGCCTGCTTTCTTTTATTTTTAAAAAACAAAAAACCCCAAAGAGTTGGAAAGGTCATACAAGATAGGAGTAAGTGGAGGCGGAGGCAAATCAATGTTTAACTTGGGAATATTTTTCAGTTAATCATCTCTCACCGCTCACAGTAAGAGGGCAGACACTCCTGGAGTACTGGCCACCTTGCACTGGGGAGCCACCAACTTCTGTTAAAGCAGCCAAATGTCTGGATCTGAACAATCACCAATCCTCGATCCACTGTAAATTTAACTAAACATGCAGAGGAAACTTATGCAAAAACATCTTTAGGGATATTCTGTTCAGGAGGCTTTTCCCCGCTACATAAAAAGGTTGTGTCACCACACACATTTTGTTGCTTTATGATTATCATAAAAACTTTTTTGGGGACTTAGACCTGGTAGGAGATTTGTTTAAGAGTGAAGGGAATAGTCTTGGGATCTATGTTTAGCTCTCTCTCTCTTTCCTTTCACTTCTGATATAGATACATTTATAAAATACTATGTCACAATAGGACCTCTTAGCTGGAGGCTTTCCTGTGGGCTCCATCCTTTTCTTACAAGGAGACAATCTTGAAGAAAGTTCAGGAAACCATACAGGGCTTGTGGGGCCAGTATTTGCTTTAAGGAGGAAGTTGACATTTTTAAGTCTTGTCTCCATTTTCATATGTTTGTAGATGGGCAGCCAGAAGGAAACTACGGTTTTGACAGGCTTTGTTCATTCTTCTGTCTTGGTGAAATAATGATCTGTCAAACAAAAGGAGTAACTCCTTTGGTCTTTGAATGTAATGTACCCACTACATTCATGTAAAGCTGAGTGTGTAAAGCAACTCTTAATCAGAGCGTCACCCTTGACTTGAGGCCATTGTGCTGGCGAACTGCTGAGCATATGGTGCGCCGTTCTGCGTCCCCCCTCCGGAGAGTTTCTCACACCGCGGACATGGCTTCACAAGCAGAGGGGACAGCAACTGGTGCCCAAACCGTGAACATTCTAGGAGTTCAAAGATGCATTTATGAGAACTGGCCTTCCCAGCATTTTGATTAGCGATCTATAAGACAGCTTATAATGATTCATCAGGGATGAGACTCAGAGAAACTGGCATTATCAAAGAAGTCTTAATTTTGGTTTTGCATTTCAGAGCTTTCATGGCGTCTGATTTTAAACGGTCTTGAAGCGTTTCCATGGATTAAAGGGAAAATGATCCGTGTTGTCAAGCGCTTCATGTTGCATGGATCCACAGTCGACACTCAAGGAAACAGCAGTCAAGAAATGAGACAAAAATATTGTCGAGAGACCTCTTAAAAGTGTTGAAAAGTGGGCTGAGCCCTGGTGGCATAGAGGTTGAGTGCGGGACTGTGTGGCCCATTGGCTTGGTGGTTCAAATCCAGCAGCAGCTCCCCGGGAGCAAGGCTGGGTAGCTCCCACGACCACCAGAGGGAAGTGACGCCAAAAAAAAAAGTGTTGAAATACAAAGAAGTCACTTTGAGGACTAAGGTGTGCCTGACCCAAGCCAGGATATTTTCAATAGCCTCAGATGCAGGAGAAAACTGGAGAATGAATGAGGAAGACTGATGAGCCTGTGGGTTTGAATTGTGGGGTTGGTGAAGAATGTGGAATACAGCCCATGCGGTCAGAAGAACACATACGTTTGTCCTGTCAGAAGTACATCCAAAATTGAAGGATGTGTTTGTCTCACATAGTTTGGACATGTGATCAGGGAGGACCAAGGGTTAGTGAAAATCAGAGACCCTCAGGGAGACCGGTTGACACAGCGGCTATAGCACTCAGTTTAATGGCTACCAGTCATTGTGAGGATGAAGCAGGACCGGGCAAGGTTTCATTCTGCTGCAGATAGGCTCACGAACTGAGTTGAAGGGACTTAGCAGCAACAACAACAACAACAGAGGCATCTTATGGGAAACATGAAAAGTGCCAGATTATTTTTGTATCATTTTTCAATCAAAGGAAAACGTTGTGTAACTTTCGAGTGTGGAATAAATAAAGGAGGAAAATCCTTTTAAGTTGGAGCATGGATCTTTCATTTCTGCCACCCTGTTAAAGGATGCCTCCTTACATTTTTGTTGTTAACTAGAATATTATCTGAGACCTGGGGTTTCACATCTCATCTTGTGCTGTCTCCTTTGACCCTCACCTTGGTCCACTAGTGTTGTGACAGCTGTGGGGCTGTGACAAAACCCAATGAGATCAAGTGGTGAAAGTCTGCCCATGAGTTTATCTGCCAAAATAGCAGATGTTTTCCTCCTGTGCAGGAATTGTTGTGTCATTCAGACTTTCATGAACAGAGGACAGATGGTAAGGACTTTACCTTACATATCAGTTAGCTATTGTTGCATAACAAACTACCCCAAACTCTATGGCTGGAAACAGTAAGAATTATGGTTCTTTGATCCACTGCGTGTCTTTTTGTCTTGGCCAGCAGGCTTGCCATGTTTGTTTGGCCAGTTGTGGGGCAAGTAGGGGGACATTGCTTTTCTAGGCTTGGTTCCCTTGCCCAGAATGGGACAGCTGGCACCTCCTTCAGGTGCACTCCTCCAGTGGGCGTGGCTTATTTGGGCTCCTTTACAGGATGATGACGGGGGTCTGAGAAAGAGTGAGTGCTAGAGCAGCATACAAGGTTGAAACCAGTACACTGTCACTTCCACTGTGGAGTCACAAGCGAGGCAGAAGGCCATCCAAAGATAAAAGATAGGAAAATAGACTCTTTGGATGGGAGGAACTGTAGAGTCACAGTGCAAAGCATGTGGATGCAGGAGGACTCATTTCATAGAGCTGTCATTAAAATTTATCTATTATATCTTGATTCGAAAGAAGTTTTCATTAATGAGCACTACCCCAGAAGACAGATGTGTGTGTGTGTGGTGTGCCTAGTTCTGTTATCTCATGTGAAGAGTCTTATGAGGAGCCATTAGCTGAAATTTTATATATCCTGGAAGATTCTTTTAATATTTTAATAAAATTAAGAAGATATTAATTATCCATTATCATTAGTTATTAATTAGTTATTATTAATCAATCGTTACATATTAATAAGATATTTTAATAAGAATCAGGTGGGGGATGAACTTGAGAGGAGGAGTAAAGAGACTGCAGACGAAATCAGTTCTCATTTCATCCATGTGAGCCAGACGAGTAGTTACCTTAGCCGCATTTACGTTAGTCTCTTTGGTGACAGTCTTTTCTGTTCCCCATTGGGCCTGCACAGCAAAACCAGAAGAGTCTTCTGACAACACTAACTCTTCATGGTGGCTAGTTGACTGAGAAGGAACAAAGTCAAATGCATCAGACCAGGCTCATGAAAGGAAGTGTGAGTGAAGCTGAATGGACGCGCAATAAGCAAGTGGTAGGTTCTGTGGAGAATTAGAAAATGCATGTCCCCTTGAGAAGAACTCAAATTCTAATTTTTAGGAGAAAAATTGGACCCATTCGACAGAACAAATTGTGGTTGAATTGAGTTCCTGGACCTCTTATGTGTCATATCTGCCCTGGTCTGCCAACTCCGAGATTGGTGGTTCAAACTCTTTACTAGAGCAGATCAAACTCACTGCCATCAAGTCAATGCTCACTCGTTGCCACCCCTGTTTATGGGAGTAGAAAACTCGGTCTTTCTCCTGCTAGAGCACACAGACTGACTGTTTCTCTAATGATGACTGCAAAATTGCAATCTATAACATGGGCTGGCTATGAGTCAGATTTGACTTGACAACAACACTTTAGAAATTGCTTTTATAATGCTAGAAACAGGTCAGATATAAGAGAAAGCTCATTAGATTTTGAAAGTCCGTATTGCATCTGGATTCAGCCACTTCATCATGGGGATTTTGCATTCTTGGATGAGTCACTTCACTTTCAGAGCCATGTTTCCTTTTCACATGTACAGTGTAGATGATAATGCCTGTCCTACTTAGCTCATGCATTGCTTATGGAAATAACATGATATTGTTCAGGACTGTACCACTAACTTGGCAACCCCTGGCCACATGGAGCACTTGACTGGGGTTGGTGCTACTTGTTGTATTTCATGAATTTAAATGTACACTTAAAATCTGATTCAGTCTTTTATTGTAAACTTGTAAGAATGTTTGAAACTACTTGGATTTGAAATTTTACTTTTTTCAACTGTACATTTTTCTAAAATTGAAATGGAGATCAACTATTTATAATACAAACTTACCATCAGAATTTGTTTGCAGATATAAAATATTCACTTTGTTTTGAAGATTTAGTGTGGAAAAGGAATATAACATTTCATTAATAATTTCTATATTGACAATATGGTAAATGATAGTCTTTTAGATTTATTTGGTTAAATGAAATATATCAGCTAATTTTATCTTTATCTTAGCATTTAAATAAATGGGGGCTACTAAAAATTAAAAAATTACACATATGGCTCACATTATATTTTTCCTAGACATTGCTGATGTTCATAAAAACCTTTAGTAGATGGTGATGCTATTATAATGGATTTAGATAATTATAATCATCTTATACTATGATGAGGTTGCATGCTTTGTGAGGAGAAGGACTGTATCTCCATGATTCATTATCATTCATCTGGCACCTGGCCCCATTCTTGGCACTAAGTAGTGATTTGATATATATTCTTTGACTCAATCAACTTTTAATTATCTACTTAATTATGAAATATTCAGACTGTTCTTTCTTTAATTGTCTGTCAAGTGCAGGACCTATAAAAATGATATCAACTTTGCTTTCTGCTCTCAAATACAGTAGAACAGGATGTACCCAACCTGATCCAATATGATGCACTGTTCTTTCACTCTATATGTTTATCACTGTTCTTTTTTCCCTTTTCTAGACTGCTTGTCTTTTAATAGAGTGTATTTAAAGGCCAATGTGGGAAGAAGAAGCAAATCTTCACCGATCGCAAGATCTAACTTCTGTCACCAGATTCTAGTAAGCTCTAAGGAAAATCGGACCAGCTATCTCAGAATCTATGAGTTGACTTTACTGCATGGTCTTCATGGTTTTTTTGTTTTGTTTTGTTTTTTGGCATCACTGCCCTCTGGTGGGAGTGGGAGGCCCAGCCTTGCTCCTGGAGAGCTGCTGCTGGATTTGAACCGCCAGCCCAATGGGCCGCAGTCACACACTCAACCACTATACCACTGGGGCTCAGCCGGTCTTCGTGGTTTTTTATACCAACACAAACTCTGGTTTTTATTAGAATAATCACTGTTTCTGTGAGCTTTCTTGTTTACATACTGGAGAGATTTTTCTGCAATACATTGAAGTGAGGATTTGGCCTTGAGAAATAGCCTGTTTTCTTGGGGATGAATTATTATTACTTCACATCTTATTTTCCTTAAAGAAGTATGTTTATTTTTAGTGAATACAATACATCCCAGAAGTCTAAGGGACAGATTCCCCTAGCCATTAGGTTTCCCTTTGTTTAAATTCTTGTGGCATAGTATTGTAGTCTCTTGATAATTAACATTGCTCAGGTTTTTTGAGATCTCTTTTTTCCTTTTAGAAGGACAAGTGTTATAGGTGTAAATTGCATATCTAATAGATGCATAAAGTTTCTGTTTTCTTGGGAAACACCACCATATACTTTCTTTGTCATATAAAATTTAACATTGAAACATTAACATTTATTTTGTAGAATTAAAACTGAGAAGTTTCACATATGGGATTATTTGTTTGGAAGTGAATGGCAACTTGTCATTTTCCTCCCCTTTTTACTGATGGAAATTGTGAGGATTCCAATGTTTTCCCCTGAGAGATTATCTTCCGTTGGCCGCCATCCTATGTTTTGAGATGTTTATTCTAGAGGCAATTTAAACAAAAGAAAGGAAATGCCCTGGACTAGTGACTGCATGTAATCATAATGAAAAATGCTTGATAGTGAATCAAAGGAGTTGAAGATGGTGTCGTGACTTCAGATTTGGACTCTTACCTCCGGGGTCAGGACTCTTTTGTTGAAATCAGGATAAAAGAAAAGAATGCGGAGGACAAACTTGCCCGTTTGTTGTTGTCATTATGCACCATGGAGTGAATTCTGACTCATTGTAAGCTTACAAGACAAAGTGGAACTGTTGGACGGAGTTTCCAAGGGCTGTCTGTGATCTTTATAGGAGCAGATGGCCAGGGCTCTTATCCTGTGGCGAGACTGTCTGGAGGGTTTAGACTGCTGACCTTTCCATTGGAAGCTGCTCTTAACCACCACGTCTTCTAGGTCCATATGGAATTATGCATACTTCCCTTTCCTCTTGTTGATAGCCAGAGGTTCAGGCTGCATTCAGGAGAGGATGTGGGACAAGAGATAACATTGCTGATGTCCGATGGATCTTAGCTGAAGGCAGAAGATACCAGAAAGAGGTTTGCTTATATTTTATTGACTATGGTAAGGTATTCAATTGTGTGGGCCATAACAAATTATGGACTGCCTTGAGAAGAATAAGGAGTCTGGGTGGTGTATTGTGACAGGTTGGGCTGCTAACTATAAGGTCAGCAGTTCAAAACCACTGGCTACTCCTAAGGGGAAATTGAGACTTTCTGCTGCCATAAAAAGTTACAGTGTTGGAAAGTGAGAGGGGCAGTTCTATGCTGTCCTACTAGTGTACCATGAGTTGTCACTGACTTGATGGCAGCGGGTTGACAAGAGTGGGAACCCTAGAACATGACATTGAGCTCATGTGGAATCTGTGCCTGGATCAACGAATAATTTGGTGAGCAGAACAAAGGTAGACGGCATCAGGTACATGCCAGTGTTATATCCTCTCGCCAGAATTAGTCAGTCTGTGTGCTGAGCAAATAAGCAGAAAGAAGAATGTGGCAACAGATTAGAAGAAGAATGATGAATAACCTGCGATACACAGATGAAAGGGTCTGGCTGCTGAAAATAAGAGGACTTGAAGCACTTGCTGACAAGCAGCAAGGATGTCAGCCTTCACTGGACTACAGCTCAATGTGAAGTACACTCACACCCTCGCAACTGGACCAGTAGGAAATCATGGGAAATGGAGGAAAAGATGAAGTTGCCAAGAATTTCACCTGGCTTGGATCTACTATCCATATTCATGGAAGTAGCCCTCGAGAGAGCAAAGGATGCATTGAACTGGGAAATTGGCTGCACAAGATCTTTGTGTGTGTGTGTGTGGGTGGGGGGGCATCACTGCCTCTGGTGGTCATGGGTGCTACCCAGTGCTGCTCCTGAGAGCCACCGCTGGATTTGAACCGCCAAGCCCGCGGGCCGCAGTCCTGCACTCAACCACTTACGCCACCGAGTTCAGCCCACAAGATCTTTTTAAAGTGTTGCTACTTTGAAGACTAAGGTGTGCCTGCGCCAAATCGTAATGTACTCCACTACATCATATGCGTGTGAAAGTTGGACATTAAATAAGGAAGACTGAAGACTTGATGCATTTGAACTATGGTGTGGGTGAAGAATATTGGAAGTACTATGGGCTGCCAAAAGAACAAGTAAATCTGTCTTGGAAGAAGTACAGTCATAAGTCTTCTTAGCAGCAAGGATGGTGAGACTTTGTCCTACTTCCTTTGGCCATGTTGTTAGAAGAGACTAGTTCCCGGAGAAGGAAAGTAATGCTTGGTAATGCAGAAGGGCAGCTAAAAAAGGAAGACCTTGGACAAGATGGATTGACACAGTGACTTTATCGATGGGCTCACCCATAAGAACAAACGTGCGGATGGCACAGGATTGGCACGATGCTGTGTTCTGTTGAACCTAAAGTAACGATGAGTTGAACCCAACTCTACAGCACCTCACAACATCATGGATGACGAGGTTATCTAATTGTGGGCTACTGTCATCTAAGATGTACTTGTCCCCTAACAATAGTGTTCAGTGCCATATATTTCACACTGATAAAGAAAAAAAAGGAAGGTAAGGTAAAGAAAAAGGTAAGGAAAGCTCATAACTATCAGAGTGAAAAATGAGTTCAGGCACAAATCAGAAATGGATGCTAAATCTATAGGTAAAAATTCAATGTAGAAAAAATAATGAAATGATCTCAAAATAATCAAAGTAAAAATGAAGGAGTAATTAATGGTTCTGTGCCAAAATGGGGCATTTTCACCAAGTGATGAGAATTAGCATCACCAGTGAGGGATAAAAGAACTTGTATCCTGAGATGGGATATGGTTTTTCTTTAAAGCTAGCACATCAATTTAATTTCAGTCCTACTCAGCAACTATTTTCAGACTGATAGACATCTTGGAACTGAGTTAGGTGGGAAGAGTAAGGGTTCTACATTCTTGGGGAGCACTGAAATTTCTCTGTAGACAGAAACAGTTGAACAGGAACAATATATAGTAAGAGTGTCAAAAGGAGACACTGCAGGTATATAGGTATATTCCCAGGCAAGTTTTTATTTATAAAAACAGGCAAAATTGAAATGCTTATCCTATTGCAGAATGAATCCTGAAGGTTACTACAAAAGAGGAGTTCTCAAGCTCACAAAGATTGGTATTGTTGGAAGGGAAGGTGTCCTCGGCAATGCAAGGCTCTAATCACATGTCTGGGTTTTATCCAACAGATGACAGTAACACCGCTGTACTCAGAATGGAGACAACCAAATATGTTTCCACACTTTGTTAAGTGTCCCTTTGGACAAAAACTACCTCTAGTTGAGAACCACTGCTTTCAAAGAGATATAGCTTTTCCCCCAGAGAGTTTGCTATTTAATGGGAGCAGAAACAGTGCACATAGCAATCACTTAATAAATTCAATAACATTGTTAAAGCTCAAGCTGATTCAAGGCTAAGATACAGTGACAAGACCAACCATCCCGAGAGTTGTTTGGACATGTTTAGGAAGCCTCCATAACTGTGCCTCCTATGTGATTTGTTGTATATCTGATTATAGATGCAGCACACACCAGTGTGTATATATATGCCTATAGATATAGCTACACATGGATGCTTATTTGTTTACATATGCTATCCCTAATATGCACACATATTTTGGTTGGTGTTACTATTGTTAACAAGTTATATACACTATAGCATTTACTGAGTCTGTCCCTTTTCTTGTATACATTTTGTTTATTTTGGTCAGGTTGTGCTGACCTCATTCATATTTGCTATTGATTTTCTCATCAATTCAAGGAACAGGTGTCTATATAAAAAATGTTTCTTCTTCACATCTCTGGTAACCTTCAAAGAATATTGCTTTTACCATATATATTTACTTTTATAACAATAGGGTCATATGAAATTTGTCCATTTGTGTGTTAAGCATGTTTCTCTCTAGAGAAACCAGGACACTAATAATTCTCTCTCTATATATATATAGAGAAAGATATCTACCACAAGAAATAACCCATTTTGTTTGATGTGATGTGAATGTAAAGCATAACTTGCATCTGTATGGTAGTGATTTAATTTACAGTACTAGTTCTGTGGTGTCAGGCTCTAGAGTTCCCTCTTGTCACCAAGCATTTTCAGCCTCCGTTTTGAAGGCTGTCTATGCTTAAAAGTCTGCTGTCTAATTTTTAAAGAATAAGTTTTTTTCCTTGCATTTCTGAGTATTATGTAACCTATTTTTTATGTAGCCTATTTTTGCAGAGGGTACTGTTACATTAAGTGCATCTGTGTATCCTGATTTAAAAAAAGGTACTCTTTTTTGAAATAAACCTTCATATTCTGTATAGTTAAAAAAAAGGAAAAGGAATAAACCATTGACTAATCTATAAAGCAGAACAAACGGCTCAGTGCAACTCACTTGCATGAGACAGCTAGAAGACCGGCAGTCTGAGTGTTGAGGGCCACCGGGTAGTCCTCTGTAGAGCAATTCAGGTTATCCAGCCACAAGCAACAAACAGCAAAGCAGGTCACCAACAGTCAGCCAGATGACAGAGTCCAACAGTTCCCAGCTCAAGAGCTGTATATTCCAGGAGCGTGGTGAAGCAGGGTTTGAAGGAACCTCAACTCACAATGAGATAGTTCACAGATTAGGTGTTCCACGGGTAGTGTAGCTTGCACATTGAGGCACAGGACAAACAAGGCAGCCGGCTAGTCAGAAGATCCAAGAGTAAGAGACCAAGACAGGGCTCGCTGAGTGATTTATATCTCTGTCCTTCAATCAGTCTCAGGTGTTCATTGGCCATGTTGTCATGGCAAACCTACCTATCTTGTTTGGCCATGTTGGCAGAGCAAAGCTACCGATCATAATTTGTCATTGAATTATTATCTCCATTATAAGATCCTCCAGATTAATTCATGTTACAAAATGTTATATGAACTCCTTGTTATTTATATATTTTAATATATAACTATAACACAATTTTAAAGATCAATGTCCATTGATGGACCTTGAGGTTGTTTCTATCGATTTATTATCACAAGTAATGATGTGATGAACATAAATAGACATGCATCTCTTTGTTTCACTGCTCTTAAATCTGTTGGGTATATATAGACTAGATTTATTGGTTCATGAGGTATACCTATTTCTAGCTTTTTGAGGACATGTCTTACTATTTTCCACAACTGGTTAAACCATTTTAAAATATCACTAGTAATGTGCAAGAGTTCAACTTTTCTGAGGTGGGATAGTTTGGGGACACCTTCCAGTCAAAAATCAAATGTATGAATATGATCACCTGGAACTATCAGAGAAACTCAGATCAAAGAAAATTCTTCAAAATAACTGATAAGCTATGAACTGGCAACTGAATGCATTTTGTGATCCCCAAATTAATCCTTTTAGCAGTCAGTAATTGTTACATAGGTCATTATGGAGAGCACAGGATGAAATTTGAATGTGGGCTCTAGAGAGGATAAAAGGATGACATCAATATTAACTTTCTTGAATTTGATAACTACTGTGGTTATGTAAGAGAGTTATTAGGAAATACATATGGAGATATTCTTCTATAAAAGGACACAACACACCCAACCTACTATCACATGGTTCAGAATTAATGAGCAAATTATATTTGTGAACACAGTTGAAAATATACACACATTTGTGTGTGCAAATTGCATACATATGTATGTATGCAAGAGGGCTTTAAAAAGTAAAAACGGGATTTTTCCTTGAACTCTTTGATGTCTTATCCAATGTGATGTCCCTGGCGGTGCAAAGGGAGCCCTTGGCACAGCGGGTACATCTTGGGCCACTGACTCCTCGCAAAGTTAGCATTTTGAGACCCCCAGTTGCTCCTCAAGAGGACGATGAGATTACCTGTCCTTGTGGAGATTTACCGTCTCAGAAACCAACCTTGATTCTACTCTGTCCTGGAGGATTGCTGTGAGTCAGAATGGGCGGGACCTCAGGGATTGACTGGTTTAGTTTTGGGTGACATACATAAGTCATGAACTTGACTACGGTTGAAAGGTTAGAGGTTCCAGTTCAGAATATAGGCTTGGTGATCTACTTCTGACAAATTAGCCATTGACAATCCCGAGGAGCAGTTCTACTCTGATACCCAAAGGACTGCCACGATTTGGAGTTAACTCAATATCTACTTGTCATTATACATTTGAAGATGCTTCAAATTCAAGTTTTTGGAAATATGGTGGTAGAAGATAATGGAAAAATTTCAAAAACTTAAAAAAGTTTTTGTGTAAGTAAATTATATATATTCTCCTGAAATACACACACACACACACACACAGACACACACACGAGGGTAAATAAAAGTGTAGGTAGGATTCCAGTTCATCCCTGCATGGGTTTATCCCATACAAATCATGCTTAAACACGTCTTTCAGATCAGCAGATGATGGCAGACAAGATCTTTCACAAATACACTTATTAGGGTGCCTTCAAAGAGTTAAAGGCAATAGAAGCAATTGCTATTGTATACGCACGCTTCGATATGGGCTGCAACAATGGACTCAAACAAGAACAATGGTAAAGATGTCATGGGACGTGGTGCTATTTATTTGTATTGTACATGATGTCACTATGAGTTGGAACCAACTGGATGCCACCTAACAACAACAACAGCAAAATGCTTGGAGATAGAGTCAGGCTGAACAGGTAAGGTAATATCCCCATGAATATATGTAGGTTTGACAGAGACTATTTTGATATGTTCATTTTCCTTGGGACTATGTTTATTTACCTTTGGAAAAATATATGAAAATAATTGACTACACAGACACCAATTTTCACTACTCAGAGACCAGAGTTCCTAGATGGTGCCCAGCTACCATTAGCAGCTGTTTCTAAGGATCCTGTTAGAAATTTATGGAGAGTGGAAGAAAAATGTAGAATGAGAGCAGAAGGCCTGCTAGTCAGAGACTGTGGCAGTCATGTGCTTATGTTAATTTTATCATTGAAATGTAGGGGTGGAGTCTAGCCTGTTAATGTGGAGATAGCCATTGAGTAGCCAATGAGGCCTCTATGTGGGCATGGCTTTCTCCTGAGACTTCTGGGAAATCTCGCGATATTTCCCTCCCCAGTTGTTGGGAGTTAGTCTGAGAGACGATGAATCATGGAAAAGACAAGCTGGCAGTGTCTGAGAAGCTAGAGGAGCGGTCGGAGAGACCACACGGCCTTGCCCTGATGTAGTCAGACCTCTGAAGCTGGAGCAGCATGCTGTTGATGGACCCTGAGCCCTGGAAGCAAGGCGTCATGGGGAGACCGCTGCCAGTGCCAGAAATCTGCACCCACTGACCTGTGACTTCATGAGTCCGAAGGAGACTTATAGATTGATTTCGGGCATATGGGTTAATATCAGACTTATGACTTTGAACTGGACTGGACTGGGATGCCCAGTGTCACATTCCTTTCGTATATAAACCCTTTCCTTATATCCATATGCATGTCCTTGAATTTGTTCCTCTAGTCTACCCGGACTGACACAGAGACCCTGGTGGAAACTCCAATACTATGGCTCATAGTCCCCTTCTAGTCTGGAATTAGACTCACCCTTGTGTTAGAGTAATAAATTCTTTAAGGTCAAAAGGGTAGTATTTACCCAAAGATCAAAGAAGAAGCCGGCATGGAAACAGGAAACAGAGACAGAATTAGGATAAGTGTAGGCATATTCAGGGAACTGCAGTGGATGAGTTAAGTACAATGTGTGTGGCTTGTTGAATATAAAACTGGTGATCTTCTCTGTAAGCTTTTGCTTAGTTCTTAATAAGAATTTAATTAAAAGTAAGAGAGGTAAATATGATTTTATATACACTCCTGCAATAATGATGATCTATAAGTAGATGCATGGATACACTTGCAGACTGACTGGATGTGGGGGGTGGTGGCAGTGGGACTAAACCTATGAATATAGGTTTGAGCAGGGATATTTTCATGGGTATTTATCTTTGCTGTATGTATATCCAGGACTGTTGTGTAGCACACAGGAACCAAATCATTAAAGTTTTTTAGCTATAACTCCACACCTTGAGGGAATAAATCACGGGGCTTGGGGCTCAGGATCATGTCCTTGGGAGACACTAAGGTCAATTGGCATAATATGATCTACCAAGATAATATTCTATATCCTACGTGGGTAAACAGTGACTGTATGTAGTCTCAAAAGCTGTGGATTTTAATGTACAAGTAACTATTGGTTTCTCCTTGTTTAGAGGAAAGAAGAGCGACTAATTAATCCAAGACATATGGACACAATTAGTCTAATGGACTAATGGACCATGCTAACACCAGTCTCTAGGACCATGAGACTAGATAACTAGATGGTGCCAATAATTACTACTAACTACTCTAAGAGGGTCACGTTAAAAGGTCTGGGATAGAGTGGTGAAAAAATTGTGAAACAAAACTCAAAATCATGAAAAAGACTAGACTTACTGGTCACACAGAGACTGGTAGACTCTTGAAACTCGGTCATCGGTTACCCTTCAGGTTTGAAAAGGAGCTCACCACTTTGGTTCAAGTTTTGTCCAAGTAACAGAGAGAGCCTTCAAGTGAACAACAGCATTAGGGAGATAAGCAAATCTTAGAATTAGTTAGCCATTTGAGACCCAAAGGGCAGGCAGCACTTACTCAAAGACAAGAGTTCAGGAGAGTTCAGAAAAAAAGGAAGAGTGCAAACAGAAAACACAGAGAGCAATTGAGATCAATGCTATTGCATTGCAGGGATTGTAATCAATGACATAAAACAAAATCTGTATGAATTTTTGAGTGGAAAATATATATTCTGTAAGTTTTCACTCAGCTCACAATAAAAAGCTAAAAAAAATGAAGAGTGAGAGTGGGGAAGGATATTTTTGGTGCCTTCGGAAATATTTTGAGATCAAATTTATTATTTTTAATGATACACATGTGGACATCTTTACAAATTGTTGAACTTTTATAACAAGTTTATGGATATGCTACCTCATCCAAAACAAGATTTTAGATGACTCAATTCTTTCTTTTTTTTTTTTTGGGGGGTGGGGGAGGGGCATCATTGCTCTCCGGTGGTGGGAGTAGGAGGCCCAGCCCCACTGCTGGAATTGAACCTCCGTCCCAGTGGGCCGCAGTCCCGCTCACAACCACTACGCCACCGGGGCTCAGCCCGACTCAATTCTTTCAATAAAGGTCAGGAAGACCTCAAAGTTGAACAAGGCAAAGAGGTGAAGTCAGAAGGTGATGATGACTGACTTTAGGGAGGCTAGAGGAATAATATTTATAACTTAAAACTTTATAAAAGGACACAGAATGATTATGGAAGGTTGTATGAGAAGTTTTAAGAAAATTAAAAACTTTACTGATGAGAGGATCAAGGAAAGAACAGAGGAATTGTCCCTCTCATCACCATAATGGACCTCCTTCTCTGAGATCAGCAAAAACTGTCCCAGGAGAATTTCTTTGAGAAACTTTATCCTTTCCACCCAATAGTCCTTTTTTTTTTAACCTCCCTCCCCACCTTGTGTCCTGTCAATAAATTATAAAATTATTATTATTTTCATATCTTAACACTGACCGATATTTCCCTTCCCTCTCAGTTTCTGTTGTCAGTCTTCCTGTTATGTGTCCAACACTGACATAGGTTTCCCCTTCCTCCCCTCCTTTTCCCACTTCCCCCTTACACCCCCTGGTAGAGCCCCTCCCATTTGTGTTTCTGAGGGGGTTATCTGACCTAGATTCTGTGAAAACTTCATGTTCTCATATTGTTGCTGATGAAATGTTCCTATATGTTATATATCATATGTGCCCGAGAGAGAGAGAGAGAGAGAGAGAGAGAGAGAGAGAGAGAGAGAGAGAGAGAATCAAGAAAGTCTGGCAGAACTTTCAAAACTGGGCAATGTGGGTAAAAGGTAGTGTTTTATAGCATGCTTGCAACATTTCTGTCAATGCGAAATGACTTCAAAATACAACGTTTTGAAAACTAAAGCAAACAATCCCCCCCGCCCCCTCCACCCCCAACACCTACACATTTAACTATCTGGTGGAAAGGTTGTAAAAGAGAATTTAGAATACATTAAGTTTGATGACTGGATGAAAAATGTGAGGATTAGCCATGAAAGTACCTTCTCATAAATAAAAGTTGTTGGAAGCAGTCCTTTTAAAGTGTCAGACTCCAGAAATTGTGTGACCGTCAGGGTAATCCCATTATAGAAATATCAGATGGCTGCGAAGCTCTGAGAGACCAGGGTGTAGGGTGATGAAGAGCCAGTTAGAAGGTTTGATTTATAGCCTGGATTAATCTGCTCATTGTTGGGACCTGCAAAGCTGCAACGTGAGTGGATCCTGGTGTGCTGCGCCCCAGCCCCTCCTGAAGGACCCAGAAGGAGCGTGTGCTCCTTCCTCTCACTGCGGTACCAGGGCTCAGCGGTGGCCATATTTCTTCTCTTAGAGAACTGGAAGATCTCCAGGAGTTAAACCTCATAGTTTTTTTTTTTTTGGGTGGTGGTAGGGGGGTAGAGGAACATTGGTTCTTCATGTCAACTGTCTCACCCAAATTCATATTTGACTTATGAGACTTCAAGCACGCAAGTTTGCTTTTCTTGTATGTGTGAGGCTGTCACTTGTGACCACTTGTGAGGTGGACAAAGCCTTCTAGGACGGGCTTGGCTTGCTAACTGGCCCATTAATGTGAGAGAGTAGTACTCTGTTGTTTCGCCAGCCAGGGGATCCCCCTAATGAAGGCGCACCTGTAATCTGGTGTTACACCAACATGCAGTTAACTCTTTAGGCAACCTTTGCGGTGCTGTAGGAAGCACCCCATGGAGGGACCTAGGAAGGGAAATTCAACCCTTTACATTACCTAATCACATCACCCCAGTTTAGTGGTTTTCATGATCTCATAAAATGCTTTCCTGGGGTAGGGACATCTGGTTGGGAAGGCATTTTATTGATCTGCTTTTTTTTTTAAATGAATTTTGTGAGCTCCCAAGCAATAATATTTGTTCCTTCTTTAAATGTTAGTTTCTAACCATGAATTTTAGGTAAAGTTGACTCATTATCAAGGCCATTTTGATATGTTTTCACATTGGTTAGGATTTATGAACACTTTTTTTCTTGTGAGTTTAGTAGCAGAGTCGGCATGTGCTTAATTACAGCAATCATTGTTTCAGAGCGTCATGGATCAGAAACCCTAACACAGAGTGAGCTAGTTGGAGATCCAACAGGGTTTCAAATCCACTTTGCTTTGAAAGAAGGATGAACTGAGAAGACTACAGCTCTTAGTTTTCTAAGCACTGTGCAGAATTTCACCTTCATGGTCTCTTATGAACTCTGAAGTGGGACACCTTGGTTGCCTTTGCTTAATAGTACTTTGAGAAGTTTCCATATTTATTTCTGTACGTAGAATTCGTTGTATAACCTTTGGATTGTTTTTTAAAGAGACATGGTGATAAGATAGTTGCATGCTTTTCTGTGAACTTAAGTGACAGGCTCAACTCCCCAGTCCCTTTGGAGGTCGAAGATGTGGCAATCTGATTGTATACAGGTTACAAAAAACAAAACAACAACTCTCGGTCATCTTCTCACTGCTGACTCAAGTGACCTTGCTGCGGGTTTCTGAGACTGTGACTATTGATGGAAGTGGAAAGCCTTGTCTTCTCCTGAGGGGCTGCTAGTGCTTTCAAAGAGCCCGCCATGCAGATCCCAGCCCACGTGTCTCCATGACTCCACCAGGACCGTCAAAACCCCATGAGTATTCTATGAGTTCTATAAGTAGTCACAACATGGATTGTTTTATAGCTGTGGTTCTCAGCCTGCCTAATGCCGTGACCCTTTAATACAGCTCCTCATGTTGTGGTGACCCCCCAACTATAAAATTATTTTCATTGCTACATCATCATTGTCATTTTGCTACTGTTGTGAATTCTAATGTAAATATCTGATATGTGGGGTGTGTTTTCATAATTACAAATGGAACATAGTGAAAGCACAGTGATGAATCACACACACATTACGTAATTATAGATTGTGAAATGTTTATTTCTAATTAGAAATTTTGTCTTGAAGCATGGTGTAGCATGGGTAACAGTCTTAATATAACAGTAAACTACTTAGCTAGATTTTCACAATATGCCTAAAACACCAATGTCAGTGGGAAGGTTGCGATAGCGTCTTTTTCACCAGATCAGCTTCTCTGCATGTGGGTGGACTGCCTGGAAACGATAGAGGAGCGGTGTCTCAGTTCCGAAAACCATCGGGAAGAGGTGTTTTCTGATGGTCTTAGGCAACCCCTGTCTTCGAGATGGGGCTCCCCTCCAACTGGGTTTCGACTCTAGGTTGGTGACTCTGGGCGCCTGAGAGAATGAAAAAGATCTCGCGGGTCGTCTGTTTTGAAATGTTGGTCTTTGAGGAGTTCCCCTGGCCCCCATCCTCAACCCCGCTTTGGGTCATTTCTGAATCGCTGTCCTTCCCCCGTGTTTGTAGTTCCCCATATGGCGCCTCAAGAGAAGTGTAAGAGATGGGCAGAAAGAAGGCTATCTCAGGGAGGCTTCGGCATAGGCTCTGTTTTCCCCTTCCAGGTCTGGTTGATAGCAGTAAAAGAAAGGATCATTTTATTTCTCTGTCTCCTTCGTGACCTGGCAACTGTGCAACTTTCCCTTGGGACCCAAAACATTAAAGTTGACCCCGCTGTTCCCCAACGTGGCTGATTGACGTTGGTTAAGGAGGCCAGGCATCTCCGCTGTCAACCCTAGGGCCACTGATTGCCGGAAAGGCGGAGGGTTTCCGCGGATGCTCTGCACGTGGCAACCCCCTCCGCCCCCACCACTTCGTGTCATTGCACTGAGCTCTGGCTCGCTTTCAACGATGCCTAACCACTGACCATATTAAGGAAACAAAACAGGAATTTGTCTTATTCCAAGAGGTGCTGATTGGCTGTAAAACGCCCTTGTAAAATCTGCTCTTGCTATTAACCCTGATGGCATGAAGGGAAAAGTTTGGAATTTGCCAAACCTGCTGAACACGAAGCTGCACAGACGCTGCACAGTGCATCCGACAGTCGCGCATTGCTGCATCTTTAGAGGACGGGGAGCCCCGGGCCCCCAGAAAGTCTCCACGCGTGTGCCAAGGGCTGTGGGTGAATCCGCGCCTCGAAATGGGCATGCGTGTGACTGGACTTTTCCTGTCTCATGTATCTCTTGGGAGGGAGATTTCGAGATTTCTCGTTGTAGCCGAATATGATACATATCAATTTATACACCGAGAACTCGCTCCAACAGCTAAGCTGACATCTTTCTGGACTGACTTAAAGCCAATCTTTCCTGTTTTCTCCTTGGAGAAGGAGAACTTTGATCTCATAGCACTCCATATATTACCCCACCACCCTGAGGGGGCAAACTCAGCTTCTTTAACCATTTCTCTTCCTTGCATTTTTCTACATCAACGATGAGTCTGCTTTTCCTCCCTTCTGTAAGGAACAGGCAGTTATCCTCTTTCACAAAGGACGGTCGTGAGGAAGAGCAGGGGCTTCAGAGGGATGTTGTCAGGAACATTCTGTCGGTTTCCCTAACTCAGCCCTGCCCCCCCCCCCCCCCCCCTTTACTCATGTAAAATTTTGTGATTGTTCGGCTCACCTTTCCATTGTTTTCTTTTTTGCCCTGGCCACGACCATACAGGGCTTTCCTGTTGTGGGCACACCGCTGGCAACAGAAGTGACAACGCAAACACGTAGGAAGGGCAATAGGTGACAATAGCAGGTATGTCAGACCGTGTTTCTACAGAGAAAATAGATTCACCTAAAAAGTCCGTGGCGGCAGTGTCGCGGGAGTGGTAGAATTCTTCACTGTCCTGCAGAGACCCGGGTCTGATTTGTGGCTCCAGCCTCTGCTTGTCTATCCACAAGGGCCAGTGTGTCGCGCTGATCGTCATGGATTTCTGGGGCGCTTCCAGACTAAGGCAAACTAGGAAGCATGCTGGAGAGCCTCGATGTGAAACATCCAATCAGTGAAAGCACTACGAATCACCATGGTCACATGTGCACTGTCTCTGTGGATTGAGGGCTGACCGGACGCCAGCTAACAAAACAACTAGAACTGCCCTTGTGGGTTTCTGAGACTGTTAACTGTTTATGGGAGCAGAGAATTTCATTTTCCTCCCTCTGGAGCAACTGGTGGTTTTGAACTGCTGGCCCAGAGGTTAGCAGTCCATTGTGTAACCATGGGGCATTCTACTGTGATAAAGAGTTACAGTCTCAGAAACTGACAGGCGCAATTCCGCCCTGTCTTATAAAAGGTTGCTATGAGTTGGTGTCAATTCGATGGCAGTGAGTTTTCTGTTAACAGCTAAAGTTAGCGGGCATTCAGTAAGGTAACTGCACATAAATAACATTTTATTCATTTGCCTATTTTTTCTGCCTAATCAATTTAGTAATGAAAATATAAAACTTTCTTATTGGGATATTCTGAAATTTGAAAACCATTCCTCTTTGTACTCTCAGAATAATGAACTGCATTTAACTGAAGATTTCCTATAAATTAAACCTTATTTTGGGGTATAGGATTAACATTTTGATTAATCCCCCAATGATTAATATTACCCAGAAGCTCTTGTGTGTACTTCTGAAAGCAGCATTAATACAAAGAGACCACTCCTGGAGTGCCAGGTGTCGTTACAATTCAAAACTAGGATGGGTGTAACTCATTTATTTCTTAAAACTTTATCAGTGACAAATATGTAGAAACAAAGAAGATTAAGTTATTGTGGAGTTTTCTTCTGAATAATTTATATTATTTTTCTTGAGAATTATTGCTCATTTTATCCTTCTCAGATGTGAGCTAACTACTGAATGCTTTTTAAATTTTTTCTAGATGTCAAAACTCTGACCATGATATTAAGTTCTCAGAACAGGCTGAAGTTGTAGTGCTTCAAAGAAGAGGATATAATAAGAACTCCATAAAGAGACACATACTTTGTTTTTATTTTATTTTTATTTTTTAATTTTAGGCATCACTGCCCTTAGGTGGTGGGAGTAGGAGGCCCAGCCTTTGTTCCTGGGAGCCGGAATTGAACCTCCATCCCAGTGGGCCACAGTCCCGCACACAACCACTACACCACCGGGGCTCAGCCCCATACTTTGTTTTTATTTAAATAAATCATTTTATTAGTGGTTCATACAACTCCATCACAATCAATACATACATTAATTGTATGCAGATCACATTTGCACACTTATGGCCATTTTCACTCTCAAAACATCCTCTCTCCACTTAGGCCCACAGAACCAGCTCCTCCTATTTCCCCTCCTTCTCCTCCCCACCCCGAACCTTAATAATTTACAAATTGTTACTAATTTTTCATCTTGCACACTGTCTGATGTGTCCCTTCCCTCATTTCCCTGTTGTCCACATCCCAGACAGGAGGTTATATGTAGATCCGTGAAATTGGTTCTCTCTTTCTACTCCACTCTCCCTCCACTGCCCCTCCCCCATCACCACTACCACCACTGGTCCTGAAGTGATCATCTATCCTAAATTCCCCTGTTTCCGACTTCCGTGTACATCCCTTGGTCTAGCTCGATTTGTCAGGTAGAATTGGTGTCATGATAGTGGGTGGGAGGAAGCATTTGAGAACTAGAGAAAAGTTGCATATTACACTGTAACTTGACTGGCTCATCTCCTCCCTGCAAGCCCTCTGTAAGCGGATGAGGCACATACTTTGAACTTGAAGCTTCTTAACTCCTGGTTATCTTCCGTCTTTCAACTCTCCAGGAAAGTTAACTTAGAAGGGAACACTTACTTAATTATGTGTGGTTCTGAAGTAAAGCAACATCATCCCTTCGGGTCAAATTTCCAAATTCCAAAGTTTGAACCAATGCCATTTCAGGTTTTGTCATCTTCATGCTAAGCTTTGTGATTGAGTTAACTTGCTATATTACTTTGTTTTCCTTTTTCTTTGATGACCATACAGCCACATCACACTGCTCAGTGTCAGAAATGAACTTGCAAGAACCTGAAGCTAAGATGAGGTGGCGCAGGGAAGTCCAGGATTGTTTCATTGAGTCTCACCTTGGATCCTTCCCGGTTCCCCTGGCCCAATAACTCATCTCAACTCTTGCATGGCTCTTCTCGTGTCATTCGCCTACAGTAGTTTACAGTTCTGTGCTATCCCATCAACAATAAACAGGGGCTTGACTCTGAGACAGAAGAAATGAAATCCAATGTAAGTGTTCACCACTTCATATCCATGTTCTCCCTCCCATCCATTTTACCAATCGCTGGGTTTTTATAGAAAAATGGCTACAACTGCAACCTTCTCTTTTTTCTCTTTAACCCCTTTCTTCTTTTGAAAGACAATCTTAGATACGTTTCAGACTTCTATTGCTATAGGCTGCATGCCTTAGTGGATGAGGGAGGGTGGAGGGCAGATTTTAATTATTTGAGAATTTGCTCAGTACCCTCTGGATGATGCCAGGCGCTGAAGACACTGAAATGGAATTGGGCTTCACTTCTCTACCCAACTGTGGCAGCAGGCAGCAAGTTGGAAAGAATGGTGCTCCGACTCTGATGTTATGTGAGAGATGACATCACCAAGGCAAATTGATAGGAAGCAATTTAAAAGGCTTCTTAGTTCAACTGGAGTAAAACTACCCAAGATGAAAGTTTACCACTTCCTAGTTGAAGGGATGGATGGAGCATAGGCACTATTTTAACTTATTTTGTATAATTATAAAGTGACCAGATTAGAAGCGGGACACCATTGACCGGGGGTGTGTGGAGGGTGGGAGGTTCTTGATAAAAAATTTAGTCAATATGGAGCAACAAAAATTTTTAAGGAATGCTAAAGTAGTATTGTAATATATTTATTTTAATTTTAAAACACCGCGGGACATTGTGAAATCGTTAAAAAGTGGGACGTCTGGTCACTTTATTATAAAGTCATAGGAGAAGAGAGAAATGCTAGCACGAAGGAAGGTACCACGTGGCAGGATTCATTTCCTGTCCTTTAAATACTACAGATAACAAAGTTAATCTCTACAGAAAATTCTTAGTCAGTACAAAGTTCTGGAATTATAAGCAAGGAAAAGAAAGAAAGAAAAAAGAGAGAGAGAGAGAAAGAAAAAGAGAAAATTCTTAAAGCAAGTGCATCATCATTTTCAGATGTGAAAAGTGAGTTATAGTTTGCCAAGAAATGAGCCGGAGATGAAGGCCGACAGGCAAATTCTAGAGGCAGAGCGCCTTTACCCAGGTAACTGAGCTCCCTGGGATCAGGTTTCTGGTGTTTAAACCTATGGGAAAGAAGCACAATCTCTCTCTTTTGAAGACATCATTTCCTAGAGAATTTGTGGGTTGTTTTATTTGTTTGTATCTTGTATACAGGGACCCATTCAAATGGTATGGGGGTGGGGAGGAGGGAAGCATGGTCAGATTTAGTGGTCATTTACTGGGAATCAGCTCAGAGTTCACAAGGCTCTTTGCCTCTGTCGCTCTGGTAGGTGACTTCATTATCTCAGAAAAAGTCATGCTCTGGAATTTGCAAAGCAAAGGTCTGTAATCTCCACTGGGAGAGAGAGGACAACTTTCCCCTTAAGCTCAGTAAGTGAGAGCCCTACAAAGTGGCATTTTATAGAAGAGGCTTGATCAAAGCCAGTAAAGCTGAGTTTAATTCCCTAAATGTATCTTTATGTAAACAAGGAGGAACCAATAAGATTTTAAAATAACACAGCTGAGTAAGTGAAACAATTGGAGATATTCATGTGATTCAAACCAAATTTAGCAACTGGAACAATATTATCCGATAAGGATGATTTTTTGTCACATGGTCAAAGCCAGCTTAAATCCTTAAGCAGTATCAAAATAATCAAAAGACTTTTCATTTGCTCTTAGCTGTCGTGAAAAAATCTGAACGGCTTGAAATGTTTATATTGATCAGAAACTTCAGGAGTGAAAAGAAAACAAGTTTCTGAGTGTGAAGCAGAGAGGAAAGAGACTCCATGATATAGTTGCTCCGTAAGTAATGCTTTCTCCGTTTTAAATCCTGACTCCACAGTGTCTTTGGTGCTCAGACAGTAGAATCAGAGATGGGAAAGGAATGGCCAAACTTGTCTAATTAACATAGTCATCTGGGAGACTTAAAAAAAATTTTTTTTCCGGGGGCTTTCTCTGGAAGTTCTGGTTCAGTCCCACCAAACAGGAATCCAAGAATATAAATATTAAAAAAAATTTCCTGTGTGGACTCTTCTGATTAGCTAGGACCGGGAACCCCAGTCTAGCGATCACATGGCACAGATGAATAGACAGAGATTGGCTGACAGATGAACATACTCACTCCCCACTTTTGAGGTGCAATCAAGACTAGAGATCTTTTTTGGGGGGCCCTAGCTGCAATGCTTTCTCATGTGTCTGCTACGTGTGTGTTGCACAGTTGGGGAGACTGTGTCTTTCATGTATGTACACATTAAAATGATTACTTAGTAACAGATGCTGTTAGATATTGGCCTACTACTACTATTAATAATTGGAATACTAATCAGATGAGTAAAACCCTATGCTTATGTGGTGAAATTGTAGTTATTGAAGACACACTTTCCTGGAAGAAATACAAGAGAAAAATGAGAGAGAAAAATAAAATATCCTTTTTAAGAGTTATTCAAGGAGACAGTATAAACTTAGTTTTTTCAAGGCTCGCAATTATATAAAAGGGTGATGTCTTACATTCTAGAAGGTGGCAATTAAACAAAACAGTGAAGAACTGTCGTATAACTTGCATCTCTTTCCTAGTCTGGCTGACTCAAAGCACTCCCTACTGAATTTCAACAGCCTGTTCACTTCTCTTTCCTTCCCATTCTGAACTTGGTGGGTCTAATAGTCCACCACATAACCACTACTCTACCTGAGATCCTTTATACCACACACTAGGGAATAAAAACTCCACACTAAACCTGTTGATATTGTGTTGACACCAGCTTACTAGCGATGCTGCACAGATTTTCTGAAGCTTTGTAAATCTTTCTGGGAGCAGACAGTCTCTTTTGGTTGGTGGTTTTGAGTCATCCACCTTGTGGTTAGTCTTCCAATGCTTATTTAACAGTAGCACCAGGAATCCTTTCTTGACTTCAGAAACAATCTTATTTCTGTTAATAACCTGAAATATATCACCCAATGAAGAACGTATAATAGTAATGATAATAATTGAACAATTATCATTTAATTTCAAACTAATTCTATGAGGCAGATGCTTGTGATAGTCAGATTTTATGTCAATTTGACATACTTTGGTGAAGGTAGGGGTGGAGCCTAACCCATTAATTAGGTCACAGCCTGATGACACATCTTTGGGGCTGTTGTTTTTTTGTATAAGAGAAACCCTGAGCAGAACCAAGCTCTCTCTTCCCCTTTAGCTTTCTGTTGGATCTGGATCCTTCATCTAGTTGGCCAATCTTTTATTAGATTACCTCCTGATGCCAGGAGCCTACAGGAGATTGCCAACTTTAGATTCGTTCAACTCTTCATTCATCAGCCTGTGTGACCCTTCTGCTTGATCTTTCTGATTCCTGTCCATATGCTGTTCATCAGCTCCTCCAGCTATACATGTCAGGAAAAGCCTACATCTGATCTAGACTTGAACCCAACTGGACTTAGTTCCTTCTAAAAGGGTGTATGCTGTGATCTTGATATCAATCTCTTCTATGCACCTATACAGACAGTGTCACTGGCTTGGCTTTTCTAGAGGACCCAACCTTCCATAACATGGTTGTCCATGCCTGTGAACCTGTTGCCATTGGCTTGATTCTGACTCACAGTAACCCAAGAGACTAGAGATGAATTGTCCTACAGGGTTCGCAAGAGGGTCCTCTTTATGGAAGCACATACTTCTCACACACAGTGGCTGGTAGATTTGAATTGCAAATCTTTCATTTAGCTGTTGAACATTTAGCCTCTGTACCATCAGAATGCCTATCCTACATTCCACCCCAAACCCACGATAGTTACCTATGAACATCATAAGACATAGTCCAATTGATTGATAGGGTTTCCCAGGATGTAAATCTTATGAAAGCAGATTACCTTCAATAGTGGCTAGTGGGTTCAAAGTGTGACCTTGCAGTTATCTGAGTACTTAACTGACTGCATGACCAGGGCTCCTTTCCTATACCCTATACAAAAAACCCCCAAACCCAACCCAACAACAACAGTACTGCCATCGAGTCCATTCTAACATGGTGATGCTAGATGGCAGGCTAGAATTGACCCTTTGAGTTTCTGAGATGGAATTGTTTTAGGGGAGTAGGAAATCTCATATTTCTCCTGAAGAGTGGCCAATCATTTAAAAATGCAGATCTCAACATTAGCAACCCAGCATGTCACCACTCTTCCTCCCCGACGGCTTCGACACCACATAATAAAACAAGCAAACCAAACTAATGGTCATTGAACCACGTGGACCCCCCACCCGTGGGCGATGGGTTTCCAAAATTGTAGCTGTTTAAGGGAGTAGAAAAGCCCCACTTCTCCTAAGGAGCAGTTGGTGGTTTTGAATTGCTGATTATGCAGATTGAAGCCCAACTCATAACCACGACATCACCAGGGCACCTTACTAGAAAATAAATATACGAACAACATATGACGTGTAGAATAGCTAGAGAGGATATGCCACCTCTAACTTGGAATGGAACAGAATGGGATCCTGGAACTTGTACCAAGTTATGGGCCAGTTAGAATAGGGAGAGGATGGGATGGATGATGTTCAACAGAAAGAACTACTGGTATGAGTTGACATTGTGCCATTTCTAACTCTTGGTGACCTTATTTATCTTAAAGTAGAATTATGCTCCCAACATCACCGGGTAGGATTGAACCACAGACCTCTTAGTTAATAGCCAGATGTGCTAGCCAGTAGTACAACAATGGCCCTGAATGGCACTAATTAGAGCTCTGGTGGAATAGTGTGTTATGCATTGGGCTGCTAACTGGCAAGGTTGACGGTTCAAAACAGCCAGCAGCTCTGTTGGGAAAGGTAGGGACTTTCTGTCCCTCTAAAGAGTCACAGTCTCAGAGACCCACAGAGGCACTTCTCTCCTATTCCAGAGAGTCACTGTTATTCAGAGTTTTATGCTCTGTAGCAGGGGTATCAAATTGGTGACCCATGGGCCTTGAGGTAGTTTTTTGTGGCTCATGATGCTCTGAAATACAATGAAAATAGAAAAAATTGTTGTGAAGAAAATAGTGCCCTCCCAGGATCGCAGCTGGAGAATAGCTAGTATTCTGCCAGCTTCGGAGATGGGAGGGAAAGCAAGCCTGTCAGAGACCCATTCCATTCCCAGTTTGCTCAGTAGCTGGTGACTGGAAACTACTTTGCAACAGTGTAAAAAAACAAAAAAGAAAAAATAGCACTTAGGGGAAATCAAGGCAATACTGTACACACACGTCCCTCCTAAACCTTTTAACTACCGAAGACAAGCACAATCACAAAATCAATGTTGCTAATTTTAATTGAGTTTGACAACCCTATATAGGATTTTCAATGGTAGGCATTTTTGTCATCTGAGATGGTTCTGAGTGGACTCAAAATCTCTGACCTTTGGGTTAGCAGCTAAGTGCACTAATGATTGGCACCACCACCATTTCCTACTCCAGAAGAAGCAGAAATGCCTGTCTTTTAGAGATGACAGGAAGGAATTGAGATGGGAATACTTGAAGAGGAAAGTGCAGACAGTTTTGCAGGGAGGGGGGAAACAGGAACTGCAGAGGTAATTTAGGGTGGGTCTGTGGGTGGCCTTGTCACCTGGACTGAAGACTCACTCAGTTCTTGTTTTGTCTGAAATTTGGGGTTCCTCGAGGATCCACAGTAGGAAACCAACGTGTGACCAAAAGTCTGTTTTGGGATCACCGTGTCGTGAGTAGAGAGAAAAGTACGGCGCCCCAGCTTCAAGTTCCCACGCAGAGAAACAGGGACATTTGGAGAAGCCACAGGGAAAGGACATGAGGAAGGCAAGTTTGTCTTTGCCTTTGCCGAGGCTGGGCTGGCACACACAGTGTAAGCAGCGTGGCCAGCAGGCCGGCGGGCGGAACTGTGGGGCTGACGACCCGGTGAAGATCACTTCCTGCCATCGAATTGACACCAACTCAGAGCCGCCCTGTGGCTTTCTGGGAATTGAGAGCCCTGTCATTCTCCTGCGAAGTGGCTGGTGGTTTTGAACAGTGGACCTTGAAGATTGCAGCCCAAAGTGTAGGTGAAAATATTCAACGGGGACTTCTAAGTTGGTGATAAATTAGACCTCTGAGTAGAAGTTAAGGAGCGAGAACAGGGCCCAGGATCAATTCTCTTTTTTAAAAATAATAGTGTTATTTGCATATATTTCATCTATAATACAATTTTTTCATTCAATCCAATTAAGATTTGTGTAATACCACCACAATTAATTTAAGAACATTTTACTCTTTTTCTAATTGAATAATAATTTATTGTAAACATCCAAAGGAAATATATACCCTATAGGATCATTTAAAATGATTATATTTGATAAAATTACTTTATTAAATTGTGACAAAAGTTTCTCAAAGCTTTTTCAAAAAATCCTATTGGGGGCTCATACAACTCTTATCACAATCCATACATAAGTCAAGCAGATTGGTATATCCACTGCCCTCATCATTTTCATGACATTTGCTTTCTAACTAAGCCCTTGGAATCAGCTCCTCATTTTTTCCCCTCCCTCCCTGCTCCCCAGCATAAACCCTTGATAATTTATAAATTATTGCTATGCCATATCTTACCCTGTCCGGTGTCTAACTTCACCCACCTTCACCTCCATTGTCCATACCCCAGGGAGGAGGTTATATAGAGATCCCTATAATCGGTTCCCCCTTTATTCTTTTACTCATTGGTATTATTTTACTCGTTGCTCCCTATTTCCTCCCATCCTCCCCTTCCAGGACCCCAGGCAATTGTCAATGCAGTTACTGTCTCTATAGATCTACCTATCCTGGATTTCATATACAATCATACACATCACAAATCGGAAGCAAACCATCAATCAAACAAACAAACAACTAATGTCAATGCTGAGACAAAACATAGAAAAATCTTAGTAAAGAAGAAAGAAGAAGAAAGTAGAAAATAATAAGAGTTGAAACAAATTTAAAATGGGTCAAAAAGGAAAGCAAATGACATATTATTATATTTTACCCAGCTACACCTCTCATACCCAAATTTGCAATGCTCTCTGTCTGATAGAAAGGCTATCTATAGCACTGGAATATGTTCACAGGGAATTCACCAGAGACTTAATCCACGTGTGGACCCTGCAAATAAGATTTTGGACTTCCATTGTCATCCACAGCCTTCTGAAAACCAGATGTTCACATACCTTTCCCTCCTGCAGATTTGGATTTTATTATTTTACAAGCCTTGAATCAAACAGGCTGGCGTGTTTCTTTCATGTGGACTTAGTCGGCATTCTTTCATGCGGACTTAGTCGACACCGCACTTAGATGGCTGCTTGTTTTGGGACAAGCTTTTAGGACCCCAGACTCTTTTCTTTTTGATAACAGGGTACCAACTGGTTTCTTCACCACACTGTCAACTAATTATTCTTATACTGGGGCCAGAATTAAGTGCAAGCACCAAATCCATTCATATAGGTATGCTTTATATATGTCTTTGGTCCACTTTAGAGACATCATTAATATTGTATGATAGAGAACATTAGAAATCACCCCTCCTGATATGTAAGGTAATTTTCTTGATAATACCTCTAATTTAGTCAATCACAGAATTTAAAAACTATCAGACTGCAATACATGAATTGCTGACTTATACGGAAAAAAACTCTTAAGTGACTGGACACTATTTACACAAACAAAGGTGGTTAGTGCTAGGGTCAAACTTTTAATAAGACTCATTCACAAAGGCAGAGTCAGCTTTCCAGATGAATACATGTCATAAGAAAGCAAGGAGGACATTGACATAGTAAATATGTGGTAGTGCTGGCCACCATTTTTTCCTTAAATCAAATTCACTGCTGTCAGGTCAACTCCAACTCATAGTGACCTGGCGGTTCCTGAGACCGCCCTCTTTATGGGAGCAGGAAGCCCAGTTTTTCTCCAGCAGAGTGAGAGCAAGATCGTGACTCAGGAAAGAACAGGAGAACTTGTAAGAGGAAAAACTTATTAGCTGGCGACTCAGAGGAAGCAGCATTCAGGAATAGGTGGGCCCTGAATGCAGGGTGGGTATAACTTTTATGCTTTATCTGCACAGAAGGTCACAGAAGCAAGTAAGGTCACGGAGGGGAATCAGCAGGTTTTCCAGCGCAGGTGTGATAAGGGGGTGGAAGACGAGTGCACTCCAGAAATGAGGAAGTACCTGGGGTAGGACGGCGCCTTGGGTTTCTTTTCCAGAGGTTAAAATTTCCCTTTTAAGATCTTCCTTACACCAGTGGTTTCCTATCGCCAGCCATGTGGACTGCAGCCCAATGCGTAACCGCTACCTCGTCAGGGGTCCAGTCATGGAGTAGCCTCCAAACAAGAGATCCAAACCAAAGTCCAACGAGCGCCAGGTCCATAACCTTGGGGCAGCGGTCATCTGTTTCTTCTCACACAAAAGCATTTTGGCCAAGGGAGTATGTCCGTTCTTTACATCTGCTACAGATGAGTTCGAGGTCAAGCCCCGCTGACTTAGTGAAGTTTCCAGATTGACGACGTTGGGTGTGGCCTACGGAGGCTATCGCGTGCCAGAGGCGAGCATCACATCTGTAATTCATAGGCCTGGGTCACTAGAGGCTGCCTAGAAACTAGGGCAAAAGTATTCACTTAGGAAGATAGTGCTGGGCATTTTCTTTGCTTGCGCTCTCATTGCTAAGTTGCTCCTGGTTTGCTCAATGCCAGAAGTGGAATCATCTTCTCTGAGAATTACACCCCCTACCCGCACCCCGCATCTTGACTTGAATTTCCAGCAAGGTTCATCCCTCTTGTAGGTGTATCTGTTGACTGCTGCTTTGCGGTGATCTTAGCACCACGCTGCTGGCTGTTCTTCTCCCTCATCCCCATCCTGAACAACAGTTGAGGTGAGGTCTCCTTTGTCAAGTGGTTTTTAATCTTTTTAGTTTCATGAACCTCTCATACTCGGGGGTTGCAAAGGCAAAAGCCAAGGAAGTAAATAGTGAGATGAGTCTGTCAGGTAATGTGGTTTTTAAATTTACACAAAAGTATATGATTAATGTTTAATGTTTTCATTTTGTGTGTATGTTTATCCAGTGATATCCCCCCCACCCCCCAGCAGCCTTCAAAACATTTTCATAAAGTTATATGCCACCTGCGTTACTCTGGATCTGTCAGTTTGGGGCAATGTGGTAGAAGGCATGTTACTATGATGCTGGAAGTTATATCACCCACCGTATAGTGGTCTGGATTCAAAGAGCCTCTAGACTAAGACAGATTTGGGTAAAAGACCTGATGATCTACTTCTGAGAAGTAATGAGTGAAAGTAGCTATATATCAGAATAGACTATTACCTGAAATTGTCCTGGAAGATGAGTCCCCCAGGCTGAAAGACACCCACCATATACTCACAATGAACTTGCACATTTCACCACCTGTGACCATGTTGTTTTCTGTTGTCCATTGAACTGTTGTGAGTTGGAGTTGACTTTATGGCAACTGACAGCATTTCCCATTGGAAAATCTGGCCAGTACCTCATACTTGATTTTTCCCATATTGACCTTGAGTTCTACGACAGGACCAGGCTCTAGTTCAAAACCACCGAGTCTCCTTTGTATTCCTTTTGCTTCCAGGTTCCACAACAGTGACCTCTCTGCATTGCTTATGGAAGGGTAGTGAATTACATATTCAGATTGGTGGTCAATTATGTAATGCAGCTCTTTTAGTCAAAGTTTCTAACTCCCACTAAACAATCTTTTCCTGCCTGGGTTTGGTAAGAAGGTGGGAGAAGATACTGACAGGGATTCACCTATGAGTGATTATGAACAGGATTCTCTGAAATGCTATCCTGCTGGGTGAAAAACTCGCCCTCTGAGAATGAGGAGGGAATCTCATTAGCAGCAAGAGCCAGCAGTGGAATAAGCCTTCTAGACCTGAGATTCCTGCTCAGTGAACTTCTTGGATTCAGAAAACAGCTCTGACATCAGAGGAGCATCAGCAGAATCAGGAGCCAGAGTGTGGACTTGAGGGAGGGACTCCCCCATTCCTGGAGGAAGTCAAGATGAGTGTTTTTGTGTAGGATCCCGGTTTGCAGAATGGACCACTGGACACTTATTTGGGAGGCTGTGCAGGCTGACCCATGGGAGGGGAACTAAGTGCCTTCAGTCTGCAGCTTACTGAAGTAGGGTGCCACTGGAAAGTTAATTCAGGGAGCTGGGTTTGTTGACCCAAGGGAGCTTGGGCCGAATGCCTTCAGGGTGAGTAGTGTGTCCCTTCGGGCATTTATTAGCAGACTTGGAAGAACTTTGTCACAAGTCCTGCTAGACAGCTATCATGAGCATTTCTCATGGGTGCTATAATTTATTACTTCCTTTTATAAACCCTCTCATCATGAATTTTGCCTGTGAGTTCTTTGTAGCCATTGTAATGGAGATCAGAATCCTGAGAAGTAAAAGAAACTGAAAAGCAACAACTCTAAACACCAATTGTTGCCTGGATGCCAATTCCCAGTGGCCTTAAAGGGTAGGTAGAATGGGTTCTTGGTGTTTCTGCGCTGGCAGCTGTTTATGAGTGGAGAAAGTTCCGTCTCCCCGGGAAGCAGCTCCTGGGCTTGAGTCACGAACTTTGAGGACTGGAGCCCCTCCCCTTACCACTAGGCCACCAGTCCTCCTAGAGAAGTGAAATAGTCAACAGTACATAGGACAATACGGCTAAGTGCTCTTCTCTCACCTTGCGGTGCTGGAGTTCAGGCCCCAGGAGTTCTACCAGGGAATATTGCAATCACATCTCAAAAAAATATTGTGAGTTGGGTGAAAATTTATGGAGAAAACTGGTTTTCCACTCGGTAGTTCATACAACACATCCCGTTTCATGACATTGATTATAGCCCCCACCGTGCAATAGCACTAGTCCCCCTTTCTCCATGTTTACCTTTTTCCATTCATGTGCTTGCTTCTTCCTTCCTGTTTTTGAAGGGGAAGCTGCCCGTTTGGTCTGAGAAGGTTCATTATTCTCAGGAGCATGCGTCTCCCTGGAGCGAATGCCTTTTTCATGAAAACTGAGGCACAGAGTTCAGTTCCAGGCCTTAAAATTTGTCAAGGAGGTCATGGTCTGGGAGTTCCATCAGGCTATATCATGACAGTAAACCTGGTCTTCTTACAAAATCAGTTGGAGTTTTGTCCCACATTTTCCTCCTACTCCATTGTGTTGGTCATATACCTATGTCAATTTAATGATTGAGATATAGGGGTGGAGTCTAGCCTGTTAATCTGGAGATAGCCAATAAGTAGCCAATGAGGCCTCTGTGTGGGCATGGCTTTCTCCTGAGAATTCTGGGAATCTCACGGTATTTCCCTCATGGAGATGAGACACCATTTTCCTCAGTGGTTGGGAGTTGCTCCACTGACTGAGATGATGAACTACTGAGAAGACAAGATGGCACTGTCTGAGGAAGCAGAAGAGCCAGAGGAGAAGCCACACGGCCTTACCCTGATGGAACCAGACCTCTGAAGCCATAAAAGCCACAGAGAGACCCCTACTGATGGACCCTGAGCCATGGAAATGAGGAGCCAAGAGGGCACCCCTGTCAGCGTCGGTACTCTGCACCCACTGGCTTGTGACTTCATGAGTCAGAAGGAGACTTTATAGACTGGTATCGGACATATGGGCTAATATCGGACTTATGACTTTGAACTGGACTGGGTTGGGATGCTTTCTCAATGTTCCATTCCTCTTGTATATAAGCTTTTCCCTTATATCCATATGTGTGTCTATGAATTTTTTCTCTAGTCTATCCGGACTAACACATTCATCCAGCTGGACCTCTACTGTGGTCACTTTCAAAGACGGCCAGCAGTGGTAGCTGAGGATCATTTACTTCCTCAGGGTTCAGGGCCCTGGTCAATGGTTCTGTAGAGTCATGGTTTCCATGCACTTTAGACTTACTTCACTGTTTCGTTTTTTTGTTTTTGCAGTAGCATCTTAATTGATCTTAAGTTTACATTCTCTTTCCTCTGATCTATCTCACACAATCAATGCTCCTACCAAATTAACTTTCAGGCATCTAAGTCACTGAACCTCACAGGAACCACGTGCAGCTCCTCTTTGCTGACAACTGGGGTTTCGTACTATGTTTTGCAAATGGACTCCTGTGTAGCAACTGTGGGATATCAATTACATAAAACCAGGTTTTCTGGGGGCCATGCTGGAAGTATATTCTGAATTACTGCCCATTTGGCCTTTTACAACACTTGGGGCTCAGCAGAATAAATTTTGAATAGTTGTCAGTTTTCTGAGTCCTAGAGTCATGGACTGCTGACAATTGGTTTCAATTTCTTTTATTTCTTATGAATGCTATGGATGGTCCCTAGAGTTGAGTCAAACCAAATGATTCTTTTTTTATATACTGCTCCCCTGATTTTTATCATATGCGTATTTGGGTCGTTCTCTCTTGCTTAGAATGCCCTCTCTCTAACTACCTACATTCAAATCCCATTGGTTAGACTCATTTCAAAAGTCTTCTCTCTGGAGCATGCCCTCTGGAGTTCACTGCTGGTTGCCTTTGAATCTGCTCTGATGAATGGAGATCCGTGTACACCAAAGTGAAATGTAAGATTCTGTACTATTGCCATGATTCCAGCATGTAAACAATCATCTGTTTGTTTATGCTTTCATGGCTTGATTTTTAAAAGTAGGTTATCGGGTCCTTCTTTCTTGTCTGTCATAGACTGGAAGCTCCCCATGACTAGCACTTGATGGCAGAGTGGCCAACATTAAGCAGCAAGCAAGTCACCACAGTAAGATATATTGACAGATGAGTAGTGGTGCCAGTCCCTCATAGTTTAAATATCTCAACTTTGCGCGTAGTCCTTCATGCCTCACTCATATCTAGATCTCTATTAGGTACCTACAACTTTCTGTTTTGCATTCGAATTTCTTTCTGTCAACTTTTATCCCTCCTGTAGACTTTCAAATCCTTGAAGTCAGATTTTCCCTTATATTCTTACTGAAAGCAAGAATATAAGCAACACTTACCACGTGTTTGCTGCTCACTTATTTGTTGAGTTGATAATTACTTTGGGAGCATCCCGAAGGAAGATAGAAAGGCCTTGGGCATATTGTACATTTTCCATCATTTATGGGACAGGGTCAGGTTATTCCAGACCTTATGGTGAGTATATAAAACTGACAGCATTTCATTCATTTTACTTTTGTATTACCTTTGAATCTGATTTTTGAAAATGATGGCTGGCAGACCCTCATGAAGGCTACAAGAGAAAGCTAAGTCTTACAGCAGAGAGGTTTGGGAAACAATCGTGTTAGCATTTTGTTCATGCCATTGGTAGGCCTGAAGAGGTAAAAGGCATTTCAGTCAATTACAGACAGAAACTGAAAGAAAAAGCTCTTCAAAAAATGTACCTTCCTGAGTGAGCCCCGGTGACGTAAGTGGTTGAGTGTGGGACTGCGGCCTCAGGCTTGGCAGTTCAAATCCAGTGGTGGCTCTCAGGAGCACCGCTGGGTATCTCCCATGACCACCAGAGGGCAGTGATGCCCCCCCCCCAAATGTACCATTCCTCATTAATCAGATTTACAGGAAGTATTTTGTGATATATCCCCTCAAAGGATGTTTGCTCCTTGTCACTGTCTTTAGCACACCTTCTAAAGAAGTCTGGAAAGAACCTAACTAAGTCGCTCATGATTTTTGTAATTCTGCATCTCTAGCTAGGTGTATAAATGGGACGTATTCAAAACCTTGGGAGCCTGGCCATCAGCTTCTGGTCACAGCAGTAGAAAGTCTGAGGGAAGAAAGCAGCTTGCCAATACCCTTTAGTCTCACTGTCTCAACATGAGTAATTCCTCGATTCCCAGCCTGGGTCACAAGTTTATCTCCACTAAGGGCTTTGAATGCAGCCACAATGTCAAGGAGTGATGGATGGAGTACTTCAGAGGAAGGGTGTGTATGGAGGTTTTGTTTGGGTCTTAAAATTCTGCAGAAAGGCTCAAGGATTTCTTGTAGTCTAAATTCAGTGAATGGAAAAGGAAGAAAGAAAGGAGAGAAAGAAAAGGTGTGTGTGTGTGTGTGTGTGTGTGTGTGTGTGTGTGTGATTCAAGTAAACAGTTTGACTTAATTGCATTAATTTCAATGCCATATAGACAAAGTTTACTTCTAATTGTGAAATGACAATGGGGAAGATTTTTGATCACTACCTTAAGCATTAAAAAGGAACGATCTACTTAAAAACTTTAATTTAATGCAAATTACGTTAAATTTCGAATGCTTGCGATAGCATGTTTCTCATTTGCTCTGCAGTTGGAGTAACCCTGAGTTTTCTCTTGTTAAGAAAATCAGGACTTTCAAAGTGATAGCTCACTACTTTTTTGTAGATGGAAACTATGCACTTATTTCTTTTGCAATATTCATTGGAAACTTTAATGTCACATCCTTGGTTACAGTATTCTGAGCAATCATATGTTTGATATTGGCTCATTCAGAGACATAAGCATATGTTGACAAGATCTAGGAAATAAACTAACTGAATCTTTGCTTGAGAACTCATCCAAAGATCTTTCAAGGTTGCACACGGAATGCAATCACAATGCTTGTCCCAAACATTGACCAAGTAATCTAAACTCACTGGGTTAAAAGCACTGTTGTTTTAGAGCATTAATGCACAGTTCATATCATAGCTTCTCCAGTGTTCTAGCTGTATGACTGGTCAAATCTCTAATCTGCCACCCAATCTCCTCCTTTTTGAAATAAGTATACACTATGTCGGTCTTTACTAAAATAATGCTCTGTAACAAACATCCCCTTAAGATCTCAGTGGCTTTCAAAAATGGACTTTTTTTCCCCTTTCATCTATCAGTGGTTTTCTGTTCAACTGTTTTAGGCTCCCCGGGTGGTGCACATTTACCCCATAGGCACTGAAAGAGGAGTGTTTCTCTGGAGTTGGGATCAGGGACACCAATCGAACAAGCCAAAAAATTCAACTATACTATTTAAAAGCCTCTGCTCATAACATCAATTCACATCTTATTAGTCAAATAAGTCAGGGCCAAGTTCAATACTGAGGGGATAGGTAATTATATTTCTTGTATGGAAAGATGAGAAAGTACTTATTAAGAATAATGTGGTTAATACGAACAATGTATTAAATGTTGCAAGAGCCCCCAATAAAATCGATATTAAAAAAAGAATAATATGGTTAGGAGTAGTTGGATTATCTGGCTAGACCAGAGAATGTACACTGGTACAGACAGCACCAAAAACCTGGGGAATTCAGGACAGGTCTCTTTGGGACCAGTGGGGAGAGTGGTGATACTGAGAGGGTGGAGGGAGGGTGGAGTGGAAAGGATCACAAGGATCTACATATGGCCTCCTCCCTGGGGTCAGACTACAGGGAAGAGGGTGATGGGAGACATCGGACAGTGCACGATATGACAAAATAATAATTTATAAATCATCAAGGGTTCATTGGGGAGGGGGAGCGAAAAGGGAGGGGAAATATGAGGAGCTGATACCAGGGGCTTAAGGTGAAAGAAAATGCGTAGACTATGATGATGGCAGCAAGCGTACAAATGTGCTTTGCATACAATGTATGTATGTATGTATTGTGATGGGGGTTGCATGAGCCCCAATAAAATGATTTTGTAAAAAAGTAGTTGGTGACTTTTGCCTACCAGACAAAAAAGTGGTGGTTTGCACATAGCCAGATGTGTCTTAAAGGATAGATGTGGCCATGTGCTTCTGAAAGGTGACAGCCTTGAAACCCCATAGAGTAATCCCACACTGCACAGAACTCATTGTGAATGGGAATGGACTTTATGGTAACGAGTAGCAAAACCAGCAACCCCGGAAGCCCCGCTTGGCCACGGACTGCTGCGTCCACCACGGCTCAGAAGTTCAGGATTCCACTTTCTGAGGGGTTTATGGTAAACAGTCTTGGATCTCATGAAGTCTATAACTTTGATCATGTTTTTCCTTCTCTCCCTTGTTCTCTCTTTTTTTCTATTTTAAGTAAAATGGAGTGAAAAAAAGAAGACTAATGAATTATACTTCTTTATATCTGAGTGAAATGTCTGCCTCATCAATATCCAGGAATCCTTGGCCCTTCAGGATACAAATTTTTCCTCTTGGCCGCTTTCCCACCAGCTAGCCAGGAAAACAGTTTTAGAACTGGAAGGGATTATCATGGTCTCCTTAATTTTTTAAGTGAGGAGCTTAGGGTCCAGAAGGTTTTTAGTCATGTGTCTAAGGCTGCCCATCTACTTAGACGTGATCAAAGACTGGGACATACATGATTCTGATCATCAGGCTCCGGTTCTTCCTACCATTTCATGCTGTTTAGACTTTTCTCCCAGACTTCCCTACACAGAGGGATGAGGAGGAGATATGTTGTTATGTAATAGGATTTGAGGGAATGTTGGGCAGACCTCTGATGCCTATCAGCACATCGTCTTTGAACAATTTTAAAAGTATCTTGATGGATTAGAGAATAGGAGTGGGCTTTAAAGTCTGTGAGAAAGAGGAATTAAAAGAGAATGAATTTTTCTGTATACTTCCTGAAGTCCTTTGTGTATACAGTAAAAGTTACAAATCCTCAATTCAACAGTTTCTCCAGGTAATATTTAGTGAAGTTGATTATAACCTCTGAGTTGTGCCACCAGTCTCATAAAGGGATTTCTGACTCCATCTTCCTCCATTAACATAGATCTATTGTTTCCTAAGTTTCTTATATTAGAGGACCAGGCCTTTCAGATCTCTGTTGTCAATTTGATCCCATATAGTTCTTTAACATGCATCATTCACAAGGCTGACTGATTTTATTAGTTAAGCTAAGCTATTGTTTGGTTTATAGTAAGACTTTCATGGATAAGAGGAAAAGCTTGGCTGAAAGTTTAAAGACTACATCAGGGGAACCATTTCAGGAATTCCTTCAACCTTCAGGGCTCCAGGAGTCTATGAACATTTGAAATTCTGTTCTGCATTTTCCTGTAGGAATTTTGATCAAGTGGCTCAGACACCATCTAGTGCTCCTGGTGTTTTTATAAGAGAGACAGTTGTTCATGTAGGCAGTCCCACACAGTCCCAGTGCTTCTTCTGCCCTCCAGACTCATTCTTCTTCTGTTGCTCCAGGTGCATAGAGAGCAATTGGTAGGCCTTTAATAGTCACTTGCAAGCTTTTGAGGCCACGGGCACTGCACAACAAATGAGGAATCAGAGTAATATATTACTATGCCAATTAACTGGAATATCCCATGAAGCCATGACCTTAAACTTCTAAATCAGGGAATCACATACATAAGCAGTCGCAACATCAACTCTTTGTGTGTGACTATTGTAAATATATCTACTATACAACTGAAATAAATCTGTCTCACAATGTTTGCCATTTCAACTTTTACAAATAGTATGACGGCAATTGCAATAATTAGCTGTGCCCAATCATAGATCCAGGAATGGGTTTTTGGACTCGCACTTAAACCTCGCTCCAATTTAAGAACGAGTAGTTCTAATGGCCTGACCCTGCACAATATTTGCACAGGAAACACAGAAGATATGGGTGCCATAGCGAAGTGTGGCAAAGAAATGAGATGGTGCCCCATTACCAGAATAGCAGCTGCAGTCTTCAAGGCTTATTTCCAAACAAGCAGCCATCTAAGGGAGATATCAATTAACTCTACATGTAAGGAGCACATCAACATCTGTAACCAAGGATGTAAATTATATAATTCAAAACAAAAGAAGGAAATAGTATCAGAATTTATATTGTGAGAATCTGGTTTACAGAAGGCTATGGACAACAGCAGAAGCCCAAAATGCATTTGTGAGATCTACACAGGAAAAAATCTTCTAGTGATTTCCCTCTAACCATGATTGAGGGATGGGAATAAACTTGGAGAGATGACTGTAGGAGATCAAAATGATCAACCTGACTTGAATCATTTAATTTTCCCTTTGATACACTTTGAGCTAGATCTGGTTTTTGATATTTTTCTTTGTGTGTGTGTGTTTCATATTGGGGTTTATCTCTGATGTATTTTGTCATTGAGGGTAGCCTTTTTAGATCTTTGTTATATGTTTTGTCTGGTTTTTTTTTTTTTTGGTCTATCTGCAATGAGGATTGATGAACCTATAGAAGAAAAAATTAGAATAAGGCTTCCTGGGGGTTACAGTGGGCGCAAGTGGTGGGAGAAGGGAGCTGATATCAAGGAGTCCCAAAAGGAAGAAGAAAATGTTTTGAAACTAACTGACTGTGGTAGGAATTGTACAATACTGCTTGATAGGATTGAATTATGGAATGATGTGATACCTGGATTAGGTTATAATGAAATAGCTTGAAAAAATAAAAGGAGAAAATTTAATATTAATTTGTTTAAAAACAAATCTACCAATATAAAAACCCTAAAATAATAGGTTCTAGGGTCAAAAAATGTAATTAGCCCCACAGCAGTTTTCGTAATCAATGCCATGTTTGCATGACCATTGACCCTCTTATCCAGCCCTTCTCATCTTTGTGGTTGTTAGATGCAAGCAAGCTGGTTCAGATTTGCAGTGAGCTTCCGCACCACAGAGCAAAGCTCTGCCTGGCCGGGGACCAACCTCACAGTGAGAGTCAAGTTCTAGCTCCTGGTTGCCGACCCTGGGTCATTTCATCTGACTGAGGGTATTCCTCTCTTCCACTGACCGGCTTTACCAAGCATGATGTTCTCTACCCATGTACAGGATACTATCTATAAAGTTATCCGCTCTCTGTTTGTCTGTTTCTTTTTTACATATACAAGTGAAGTCATATGATATTTGTCTTCTTGCAATAATGTATTTTACTCAGAACAATGTCTTCCAGCTACATTTATATTGTAGCCTATATTAAGACTCCATTTCTTCTACCGGCTGAGAAGTCTTTGATGGTTTGCAGGTATCACATTTTGTTTATCTATTCATCTGCTGATGGATGGACATGTGGGGTATTTCCAGTGTGTGGCTAGTGTAAACAGTGCTACCATGGACATTGTCATATAAGCCTCTGCTTGAGTCTCTGCTTTCAAATCTCTTGGATATCTACTGGGAGTGGCACGGGTCACATGGTAGTCTATCCATAAGGCTTTCAGTGGCTAATTTCTCAGCGGTAGACAGTTCTTAATCTGAAGAGGTCTGTCTCCCTGTCCACTCTGGGAGACCCTGCTGGGATTTGAAACTTCAGTGACAGAACTTTCAGCATCACAACAACCCACAAGCCACCATCGTTTAACAAACTAATAGAAAAGTGGCTCAGCCATAGGCATGGACAGAAGAACACTTGTGGGGATGGTGCCGGCCCACGCAGCCTTTTGTTCACAATGAGTCGGAACCAGCTGGCTAGCACCTAGCAACCACGAAGCTGAGAGGGAGTGGGTGAATGGTGAGGTAAGCACGGCGTCGATCAAGAAAGCTGCTGCACAGTTAGTTAGGATTGGAATGGCCTCAACAGCACTGGGTCACAATATGATAGGTGTATTGCTAATTTTTGAAGAACTGCCACACTGTATTTCATCGTTGCTTTACCACTGCATTTCTACCAGCAATGGATGACTTTCACTTTTCCTATGTTCTCACCAACATTTATTTGATTACTATGTATATATTCCTTTTTATAAATAAATCTATCTTAGTTGTCTAGTATGAATAAAATATTATGCATTGTCAGGACTTCATTTGTTACTTTCTGATGGCTAATGACATGGAGCATCTTTTGCAGGTGTTTGGTATCCATTTAAAAGTCTTCCTCTTTGGTCAACTGTCTATGTAAGTCCTTTGTCCATTTTCTGATTGAGTTATTTGACTTTTTGTTAAGCCCTGGGCAATTTTTAAACTATTTTGCTTGTTAGAATCTTGGTGGCTAGATAGTTTCCAAAGATATTCCTCCAAGAATTAGCTTGTTTCTGAACTATTTTTGTATTGTCTTTTGATGAACATTTTTTTTTAGTTTTTTTGAAGTCTCATTTATTTTGTCTTTCACAGCTTCCTTTTGTTATTATATGAGATAGTCCTATTGAAAGCTTTACCTCATAGTATTACCTTGCTTTATCTTCTAAGAAGTTTATAGTTTTAGTTTGCACATTTAGATCCTTAATCCATTTTAAGTTTGTTTTTGTGAATAGGTTAAGGCATAGACCCTGTTTCAATTTTCTTCATGCAAAAACATATTTTGCCAAACATATTTATTGAAGAGATTCTTCCTTCCTTATTGGATAAACTTAGCATACATGTCAAAAGTCAGTTGGTCATAGATGAGTGGGTTTATTTCTGGCCTTTAATTCTATTGATTAGTCTATAGGTCTACTGGTCTATGTATCTAGTGTTATATCAGTTCCAGGCTATTTTGATAAAGTTGTAAAGTGTGTTTTAAAATCAGGAAGTGTAAGGCCTCCTACTTTGTTCTTTTTTAAATCTATCTTTTGCTTTTTTAGTGGGGACAGTCTACTGCATGCTTTAATTGCAGTACAAATACCCCAGGGAGAATTATTTTATTTTTTGCAAGAATTTTAATTGAATAATTTAGTGGAAAGAGTAATAACAAGATGTATGTGTGTGAGTGTGTTTCCAGGGATCATTGGTTACACAGATGTTAAGAAAAGATAAAACATTTCTAGATTGCACAGCTTCTTAAAGTTAAGTGGATAATTTCCTTGGAAGTCTAGATAAATAAAGATTTTGTTCTATTAGATATGGGCCAGTGCCTGAGACTCTGTATTTATAACAAGTTTCCAAGTCATGTTGATGCTGATGCTCAAAGATCATTCTTTGACTATCAGAGGCAAAGAGCAGAACTCGCTAATAGAATTTGCTGTATTGATCTTGGAAATGTTTATTGTATAAGTATACTGTCCCCTCAACAGCAGCTGAACCCTTGAAATGTGTCAATTGTGGTTGGAAATAGATTCTAACTATAAGTTACATTTAATTGTGATCAGCGCCAAACATGCGAAACTGTAGAGTCTTGAAGAGATGATCCATGCTTTATGTAGTTCTGCAGCCCTAGAAGCATAGCACAAAACCTGGAAACATCTCAATAAATGTTTCTTTTCTTGTGAAGAGAGCATGCAGACAGAAATGGAGGTCTAGGAAGGGATGTAAGATATAGTCTATTTGTTATTTAGAACTGTATTTTGCTAGCATGACATAGTGAATAAAATCTTAGATATAGAGGTCTTCCATCTACATTTAAATGTGAACACTGTCACATATTAACTATATCATCTTGATTCTCAGGTTTCAGCCTTCACATCTGTAAAATGGAAATAAATTGGGGTCTGAATTACAGGATTGTTTGTGCATGTTATTGCTGCATGAAATGAGCCAGTATCTATAAAGTTCTTAGGATAGCTCCTGGTATACATGGAGTTCTCAAGTGAGTCTTTGGGCTTACCAACGTGGAACCCCATGTGAATTAAGTCTTTCTATGTGTTTGCTTTTTTTGTTTCACATCTCGTACTAGGCACCATAGGTGTGCCCTTAGTTCTCTGGAAGAAGATGTTTTTAATGCTCTCATGCTACTTTGTACAACAAACCCCCCTGCTGTCAATCTAGAAGCATTTAACCCAAACCTCCACCCCAAAGTGTATTGAGACATCAAAGAAAGTGTGTGAGAGAAGGGAACTGCTAAGACAATGAGGTCAACCTTTCAAACCAAACAGGGTAATGATAGCCCCACAGAAGATACTATGCTAGGAAATTCTGCACCCGTGTTTACACAATGCCAAGCAGACACTGTTTGCCAATGGAATAAATAAAGGAGCCTTCTGGTTACATAATATTTCACTGTGTCCCAGTTTGAGGATGTTTTGCTTGATCTAGGTTTGAATTTTAGAGCCCAAGCTGTTTCCGCTTTTGTTTGCTTGCTCTTAAGACCTGAAGCATTTTTATTCTTTGGTTTCTAAAGGCCTAAATTTTAGCAGGGATAGAACATGATATCCTTTCCTTTGACTCAAGACAGTTCTGATGTTTGACTTTTTTTGTGAGTCTTTTTGCTGCTGCAGTAGTCTGGATTTGGGCTCAGGATGACGAAGCTTCGGGTCAAGTATTCCATGTGATTATAGAAAGGAGAAATTCTATGGTAATTGAAAACATTTGTTTATTGTACTTTTACTCTGTGCCAAGCTAGTAATGAAGTGATTTTAAAGACCATGTTCACACCAGAAACTAGGAGGGACTAGCCCCATCTATCTTTGCTGTTTGTCCTACAGCACATTGACTTTCTCTGAAATGATTGGTAATTCAACACAGTTGCCCCAAATGGCCTGTGGATCACAGGAAAACAAAACAGACTCTCACTTGCAAAAAGCCATCAAGGGATAAATATAGCAAAAGAAAAGAAAATCCCATGATTCAATACATTATAACCCACATAGACATGCAGATTTGTTGCAAATGCATTTTGAACTTTTCATTATTCTGAAAAGCAGTGACCTCATCTCAGACCAGAACACTTTTCTTGAAATCATTCATTGAACACCTATTAGATTTAAGGTTGCATATAAGTCCCGGAGGACATCTTTGGACAGGGTAATCAGTGTCATCTGTGTCAGACAACGAGGCTATTTACATCCCTCAACTATGATCAGAAGGGATTCACCTGAGGCTTAATCCACATGTGGAATCTGCAAATGGATTTTGGGCTTCCACTGTTGGCCATAATCTCTGCAAGCTAGGTGTTGACAATTTAAGTTCTGATGTTATTCCCTCCTTTAGATTTGGATTATTTGCAATCCTTGGATCACACAGACTAGTATGCTTCTTTCATGTGCACTTGTTGACATCTTACTTAGATGACTGCTTGTTTGAAAACAAGCCTTTAAAACCATTGACATTATTCATTCTTTTTTTTAAAAGTCCATTTTATTGTGGGCTCTTAGAAATCCACGCATCAACTGTATCAGACCTATTTGTTTGTTTGTTTGTTTTTGTGGGCATCACTGCCTCTGGTGGTCGTGGGTACTACCCAGTGCCTCTCCTGAGAGCCGCTGCTGGATTTAAACCGCCAAGCCTGCGGGCTGCAGTTCCGCACTCAACCACTTACGCCACCGGGCCTCAGCCCAAACGATATTCAAAGTCCTTTTTTTTTTTTGGCATCACTGCCTGTGGTGGTCATGGGCGCTACCTAGTGCCTCTCCTGAGAGCCGCTGCTGGATTTGAATCCCCAAGCCGGCGAGCCACAGTCCCGCACTCAACCACTTACGCCACCGGGGCTCAGCGTATCAGACCTATTTGTACATATAGTGTCATCGTTCTTTTCTAGATAATTTACTTTCTATTGCACCCTTGGGATCAGCTCCTCTTTTTTCTCCTCCCTCCCACACCACTCGTGTGCCCCCTTGATAGATTATTACTATTATTATTATTATTATTATTATAGCTCACACCAACCACTGTCTTCCATTCACCTCTGGTTTCTATTGTTCTTCCTGACATGATTCTTTTTCAGAGGTGTGGGCCATCTAGGTTCTTCATGGTGCTTTACTATAGTCCCCATATCTTCAGTGATCTCTTTATGACGGTGAGCATCAAGCAGGGCCAGCTCATAAAAACTAATTGTTCTTCAATGTGGCTAGAATTAAGTGTAACCACCAGATCCATTCATGCACCTATGGTTTATATGTGTCTTTGGTTCACTCTGGAGACATCATTGTCATTTTATGGTAGAAAGCACTTCTTTGTTTTGAAGGAATGGGAAGTTTCCTGAAATTATGAATTATCCTAACTAGGGCATCACTGCCACTGGCCTCTGCCCAATACTGACTTGTAGTGACCGTAAAGGCAACGTGGGACTACCCCTGTGAATCTCTGACCCTGCAAATCTTCACAGAATAGAAAGATGGATTTTCCCCGTGGTGCTTTCAAACTGCTGACCCTGTGGTTAGCATATCAATATGTAACTACTTTAAATTGTGATAAGAGAATCGAAGACCCTGCTGAGAAAAGGAAATCACTTGAGTGTAGGCCAGCAACGAACTGTAATACGTGAATTGTTGATTTGCACATTTTAAACTCGTAAGAGCCAGGAAACTATCCACACAAATAATAGGTGTTGACTATAGGACAAATCTTCAATAGTAGTCATTCCTAGGAACAGAACCTTGCCTACCATCTGATTTCGCATCTCTGAATGAGTTATAGGGGTATTCCTGGAAGAAGCCAGATAGTAAAAAAAAAAATTCCCTTTAAGGGGTCTGAAAGAATATTCCTTTTTTCAAATTTCTTTCCCCAATAGTTTTATTGACATAGAATTCACATATCATACAATTCAATAGCTCAGTCACATCAAGACAAGTGGTATACTCATCACCACAATCCATTTTAGACCATTTTCACCCTTGTACTCATCATAAGTTAGCTCCCATTTTCCTTCCAATCTCCCCTGTCATATCTTCAAGGAACAGTTAATCCAGTTACTGTCTCTGTAGATTTACTTCTTCTGAATTACTCTCAAAAATACACAGAAAATCATCATGAGGCAAATTCCTGAAACTCTACTGGATGCTGTCCACAGGATTGCTTAAGAATAAAATGCTGATGCTTGCGATCTCTCTGAAATCCTCAGGTGTGCTGAGTGGGGGTGAGACTTTAGAGCGCATTGAGAAGTTGATTGTGGCAGGACTAGCTAGATCAACATGTAACAGCTTACCATTTAATCGCCCTTTTGACCCACATTAAAGTTGATTTAATTAAAAAAAATTGATGGAGGCCTACACCTGGATGAAGCCCTTGGGGAATCTATGGATCAGAGATTTGAAAAACTTTGTTAACATGCAGGTTGCACTGGAAGGTGGATCATTGCACATGCCCTTCAGTTATGATTCAGCTGAATTTATTCTAGTTATTGATATGCTCTTCTTTCTTTCCAATTGAGGTTTTTATCTGTTTTACTTTGTTATTCTTTGCTTTTTTTTGTGTAAGCAAGGAGGGCATTAAAATAGCATTTTAATGGTATTTCTGGCACAACATTCATTACGCACTCTCAAGTCAAGAGATTTGAACCAATATTCCAACAGTTTTATGTTCCTGGGACTAGTAGTCATATACTTCAGACCTGGTAATTTCAGTCTTAAACATAATGGAAAAAGGTCAGTTTGAGGTAATCCCAGTTCACTCAGTGGATTTTCTATATTGGATTCCTCTGGTGGGGCCCATGCACTTCTGAAGAGCAGAGGTTAAAGTCCTGGTAGTCTATACCACATTAACTGGGTCTCCAAGGACTACATAGGAACTAGGTCCAAAGTGTTCAACCGGCTGAGCCCTGGTGGCGCAGTGGTTGTGTGTGGGACTGCGGTCCACAGAATTGATGGTTTAAATCCAACAGCAGCTCTCCAGGAACAAGGCTGGGCTTCCTACTCTCACCAGGTCAGTGATGCCACACACACACACACACACACACACACACACACACACAATGTCTAACCAGGAACCTAGTACCAGGCATATTCTCCTCTTGAGTTGTCCACAAGTACTTTCAAATGCTTCCTTCTTTGGGAGACCCCCCAAATTTTCCTGACAACAGAGATATAATTTTCCACTCTGAGACATGTGTGCTCCTTTTCCTCATCACTCTGGTGGAAGTGTTCATTGGATAAGAGTGACCCTATCACAATTTTGTTTGGCAGCAACTGAATAATCTCCTCCCTCTCCTCAGATCTTGGAAAACTGACCCCAGAAGAAGCCTGGCTTCCCCTCTTAAGGTGGTTTTCAAGATGCATGTTCACAGGGACCAATGCATGCTACATGTAGCTCTCTACCTCATTGCATAGGGGATTAGATTAGAAGAATACCTGGCATGTCTTTTTTCTTTCTCTACTCTTCTCTCCATTTTTCTTTCTCTTTCTTTTATATTTTCTTCTTTAATTCTACTGTTTCTCCTTTTCCACACACACAGACTTTCTTGTTTGTTTGCCTACACTTTTTTCTTTCCCCATCCCATCCACAATCTTTTTTCTACAGCAAGAAACAACAACAACAAAAAAATCTACAGAGACCATAGTACAAAGAACCATGGAACAGAACTTGAGCACAAAAAAGGAGAAAAAAACTAAGTATTCAAGAAGCTGAATGTTTCCCAAACGGGACATTTTTCCCAAAGAAAATTATCACAACTTCTCATATAAAACTCTCCAGTTTCAAGGGGTAGACAGAATCTTGTGAGCAGCGAGGGAAAAATATAGTAGTCATCCACCAAAGAAAACAATAAGCATAAGTTCAGACTTTCAGCAGAAGCCATGCAGTCAAGAAGATAATGGAGTGAAATCAAAATGTTGACAAGTCTGTAAACGTGTACAACACTTGTAGAAAGTGAAATGGCACTACCTAGAATAACTGGGAGTGGAAATACCATATAATCCAGCAATACTTCTGCTGGACATGAATATACTCTTATTTCCAACACAGTTCTGTTCATGATAGCAAGAAGTTGGGAACTGTCTAAATGCCCATCAATAGAATAGCTAGAGAAACTATGGTACATACACAGAATGGACTTAAAATGGACTTTATGCCTCCCTTAAAAACAATGATGAAAATACGAATTACCTCATGATGTGATCAGATCTAGAGAACATTATGGTGAGTGAAGTTAGTCAATCAGAAAAAGACAATTATTGTGTGGGATCATTTTATAAGAACAAACACCAAGATAAAGACAGTACATGGCTCTCAGGTCATACATTCGTTCAATACAGCCTCCCAGACAATGGGGGTATTGTCACTGTCTAAACTTGACATCCAAGTACCATTCCCTTATTTCAAAATCATAAAGACAACTTCTCCAGAAGAAGCTTCACTTCAGCTGTGGGCAGTTTTTCATTACTGGAGGTGGAAAGATACAAATCGATGCTCATGGAAGCATAAATTAAGGGCTCAAATGGAACATTGCTTAAATCTGCTGCAAACCTCTTTAGAGAATGGAAAATCCATGAGGTTACTTTGAAGACTAAGGCATGCCTGAACCAAGCCATGGTATTTTTAATTGCCTCATATGCATGTGGAAGTTAGACACTGAATGATAAAGATTGAAGAGAATTCATGCGTTTGAATTGTAATTCTGGTAAAGACTATGTAAAATACTTCGGACTGTCCAAAGGTTAAAAAAAAATCTGTCTTGGAGAAGTCTGGCCACAGTGCTCCTGAGAAGCAAGGATGGAGAGACTTCTGACATTCTTTGAGCATATTGTCAGTTGAGACCAATTCCTGGAAAAGGACATCGTGTTTGGTAAGGTACAAAGTCAATGCAAAAGAGGAAGACCCTGGACAAGATGGAATAACACCATGGCTGCAGCAAAGCCCGATTATGTGAATGATTGTGTGGCTGGCACCATGCTTCTTTCTGTTGGGCAAAGGGTTGTTATGGGGTGAAACTGCCTTGATGACACCTAATAACAATGTTATTTCTATCCCCAGTTGTGTTAGGTAGCACCACATTGTTCTCCATAATAGTTGTACATTTTTACAAGTCTACCAGTACAGTAAAGGGTTCTCACAGACCCTTCTCCAGCATTTGTTGCTTTCTGATTTTTGAATTTATTACAATATATATAAATAGCATAACATTTGCCATGTCCATATTCTCCATATGTAAAGCTCATTGACATTCATTGTTTACTGCTTTCTCTCTTGTTACCCATTTTTCCAACATTTTTCAGGATTCGTTACAGAACTTCAATATCTTGTAAGCAAGGAGCTCCCCTTCCCCCACCCCCACCCCCCCCATATACTCCAGAAATGACTAAGACATTTTGGTCTCTATAGTATATACACACTTGGCTACTGTAGAGGTCTCATATAGGTGGAGGAAGATGTTAAGTCTGACTTTTGTCATTTAATACATGTTTCTGTGAATTATCAACGTTGTTCTTGGCAGTTCTTTGCTTTTTCAAATTGCTGCCAGTAGAGCATTGTATGGGTATATTTTAACTCTTGATTGAGATTTGGGTGGTTTCTGAATTCTCCCTCATTGTCAGCATGTTGATGCTGACACCTAGTGACCCTGTAGGACTGGGAAGAAGTGCTCCTGCGGGTTTCAGAGGCTGTCACTCTTTACAGTAGTAGAAGGCCTCATCGTTCTTAGGTCGAGTTGGCTCGAGGTCTTGAACTGCCGAATTTGAAGTTAGCAGTCCAAAGCTTAACCCCTGTGCCATCAGCGCACCTTTCTAAATTTAGGCAGAGTTGGTGTGAAAGTTCACATACACCCCTTTTGTTGGTAAACATTCTTAGTTCTTATGGAGTGGTATTGCTGACTCACAAGGAAGGAGTATATTTAACTCTCCAGGAAATCATGGAGCAGTTGGAACATTCTACACTTTCAATCAGGGGATTTTTCTTAAAAGACCAGCATTGCCGGAAGGGGGCATTTCATTCCCTTCACACCTCAACTTGTTTGCTGTTTCAGTTTGTCCAATGCTTTTCTGTGCGGGACAAGCCACCAGCCCTGTGACAAACAGAATCAGTAGAGAGGAGGAGTGGAGAAGAGTAATTCTAGAGAAAGGCAGACCTGCCCATGCCAGGTGAGCTCTCGAATTGTCAGACTGATAAGAAAGAAGGCCTGAACAGAATGTGAAAGTCCATCGTAAGAAGTGGAGGGAGATGAGAACGTCAGCGATGTCCACAGGGATCTTCCATTAAGGTAGGGAGATTAATAGTCAGGTCTCTACCTTCATATGATTTATTATTGTTGCTAAGTGCCCGCTGATCAGTTCCAACTCACAGTGGCCATACGCATAGCATAATGAAACATTGCCTGGTCCTGCAGCACCCTCACAAATATTGCTATGGTGAGCAGCTACTGAGTCAATGCATCTATTTTGTGGTCTTCCTCCCCGCCCCCCAGCCACCCCTACCCCACTGATGAGGCTCCACTCTACAGAGCATGATGTCATTTCCAGAGACTGGTCTCTCCTGCTAACAGGTCAAAAGTATGTGAAGGAAGTCCCACCATCCTTGTTTCTTATGAGCATGCTGGCTGTATTACTTCCAAGAAAGATTTATTTTTTTCCTCTGGCAGTCCACAGAATTCCCAACATTCTTCTCCAACATCTTAATTCAAATTCATCATTTCTGTGATCTTTATTTTAGATAACTCTCATATGCACACCATGGCATGGGTGAAGTGCACCTTGGTCTTAAAAGTGATGTCCTTATTCTTTAAAACTTTAAAGAGGTCATTTGCATCAGATTTGCCCCATGCAATATAGTATCTGACTTCTTGCCTGCTGCTTTCATGAGCATTGGTCATGGATCCAGGAAAAGTGAAATCCTCAATAACCTCATGCTTTTCTCCATTTATTATGTTCTTGAGTTTTGGTCCAGTTGTGAGGAGTGTTTGGGTTTCTTTCCACTGAATTATAGTCTGTACTGAAGGATGAAATTTTAGGTACTTTAGGAGGGGGGAGAGAGAGAGAGAGAGAGAGAGAGAGAGAGAGAGAGAGAGAGAGAGAGAGCGAGAGCCTGAAAGACTTTAAAATCCAAGGAAAAAGCTATTAACTAATGTCATATTAAATGTTGAGTATTAAGCAGACCAATAGTAAAACTTAGCTAAAGAGACTATATACCTCTCTCTGTTAAGAGCCAAACAATGTTTTTACCACTTCTGTTTGACATTGCACTAGAGATCTTACCAGTGTAATAAGGCAAGAAAAAGAAAAGAAAGCATGATGTTTCAAAAGGAAAAATAAGATGATTAATTCACAGATGTTCCTCCTCCTCTTCCTTGTATATAAGCAATCCTAAGGAATGACAGGAAAACTGTGAGAACTAATATCTGAATTCAACATAGTTCCAGCATTCAGTCTAAAAAAATCAATTGTATTTGTATATCCAATAGCAAGAAGTTGAAAAATGAAAGGAAAGATATCATTTACAGTAACATGAAAAGTAAGCATATCATACATAAATTTATTATTAACACAAGTTATAAGAGTTGTACATTAAAATACATCAACACTATGAAAACACGGGGAAGCTTAAAAGATCTATGTCAATGGAGAATAACAATAACATGGATAGGAAATTAAGATCCTAAATTCTTTTCAAGTTGATGTCAGTGTTCTGCAAATATTTACTTTCCAGAGGCACAAAAAATATTTTCATTTTGTTGGGTGACATGATTTTATTCACAGCTCTTCAATAACAGCTTTTATAATGTAAAATTGAAGACCATATGTAAATGTTTTGGCATGGCTCTGTCTCAACAAAACTTTATTTATAAGAACAAGTGGTGCGCTTAATTCAGTTTCTTTTCTATTAGTCATCGGCTAAAAAAAATGAGGAATAGAGTCCAATACACAGTCTCCAGATTCCTCCCAACTTGGCCTTTTTCAGATGGAGCCACATTGAGGGAGAACAGATCAGTTACACTACAGTTTATTTCTTCATTCTCTTACCAACCACATCTTACAGGGGAAATCAAGCCTTGTTGGCCATGTTGACAAGAGGATTAAGTGAAATAATGGAACAATGTCTGGCTCATTAAGTGGTGTCCATACTCACTGCCCATTACAATTTGGCTTCAGGACTTTCCATTTTGAATGTTTTCAATCAAGCAGCTAAGGCTTCTGATGTGCATGTTTTGTGTGTCAAGAGAACCTGATCTTAGGATGCCCATACATACAGATTGGTTCAGCTGCTGTGCCACCATTTTGTTGTGTGAATGGCTGGAATGTCGATTTTCAGCCATCGCTATCCCTGGGAATTTGGCTTACTCTCAGAGGGGTCACAGTGAAGAGAGAGTTCCGCAACAAGTGGAGTCATTGCCCAGACTCACCAGGCTGGCCTTTTTAAAGAAGTGCTTTTTATCGCAAACTGTACTCCGGTTTCTCGGTGTAACCTCAGATAATGTCCTCTCTGGCAAAAGTCAGTAAGTGGTAAGGATGTAAGGCCTTCCATCTTCTGAGACTAAGAGCTTGCAGATGTACATGCTTTTTATTCCATTTTATATACTTGAGGTTCCCCATCATTCACTTTCCTTTCACTTTCCGGTCTTCTGCTGGTCAAAGACGAAGACTGGTATGCAGGTTCCTCCAGGCTTGCCATGTGTGGCATTTGTCTTGAAACTTTCCCATGCTTGTTTCTACAGGGGAAAAAAATGAAGAGATTGACATATAGCTACCCTGAGGCTAGATTGTCACTGAAATAGATTTCTCCAAATAAAAATAAGAGCCATTTTTTTCCTTGCAAAGCCTTTCAATGAAAGAAAGTTAATAAAAACTGCATGGGAAACTCACATTGCAGCTATAAAAAAAATGAAAAATAAAATTCCAAGCTAAAGTCAGCAGTGATTGTTGGCTCTGGGTAGAAATTAGGGAGGAAAACATTCTGAAATTCTTGGACATGCAAAGGGAAGATTTATTACTCATTTATCCAGCTGGTTAACCCTTGAGGACTAAAACTAAAGTCCCACTTGCTTAGAAAGTGATGAAGTGCTGGGTTTTTATAAGCAAAACAGATGATTCTCTCTTTTAGTATAAGCTGATATAACTAGAAAATGAGATCACTTACCTTTAAAAACACATGCTCTATTTGTATCCATTACTGTTCAGGATGCAATAGTAGAAACTCTGTGGAAAACAGTTCGACCAGTCCTCCAGAATTCGACCATCGAACCCCTGTATGACCAATCATCCCCATCCTAGGGGGCGAGGCAAGTGTAAGTCAAAAAATATTGCTACAAAGTAACAGAAACTGTTCCTAGACAAAAATATGAAAATGTGAATTTATCATTTTCTACATAGCCTCCATTTAGGTCCATACACTTCTGACGATCATGTTTCTAGCTCCCTAACCCTTCTATGAAGAATTCTGTACTCTTTGACTGACATCTTGTCCAAATAGCACTTCGGGCATCCTTCATAGACTCAGATCATGTCAATGTTCTTTGAGTTTGGGGCATAGGAAGAACTGCAGAGGCACAGGATTAGGGCTGTAGCTAGATGGGGTAAGGTTTTCTAAATAAACTTTTACAGGATAGCCTTTGCCATCTTCTGAGAATGACTAGGTACGTTGTCGTGATTGAAAAAAATACTTTCCAGCATGTTCTTATTCTCTTTTTTTCTTACCACTGAAATTTTCTTAAAATTTGTTTCTAATAAGCTCCTATCACCATTACCCCTTGGGATACCTCACAGCAATCACCATGTCATTCTGAGTTGACACATCTCCTTCGAATTTAGCTGCCCCAGTAGATCCTTGAATAAGTCACTGCTTAAAAAAATCATTTCTTATTAATCACTGTATTGGGAGCTCTTACAGATATAGCATTCCGTAATTTAATCAGAACAAGGATATATGTACAATTGTTGCCACAATCAACTTCAAAACACTTTCTTTCTTCTTGAACTCTTTGATAGCAGCTCCCCTGATTTCCCTTCCTCTCCTACCATGCATCCCAGGAACCCTTCTTTTTCTTTTTGTACTGGGGGCTGATACAGTTCTTATCACAATCTATACATACACTCATTGTGTCAAGAACATTTGTACATATGTTGCCATCATCATTTCCAAAACATTTTCTTTCTATTTGAGTCCTTGGTATCAGTTCCCTTCTTCCCCACCTTCCCTCCCTCATGAGCCCTTGGTAATTTACTATAAAAAAAAGTCTTACACTGTCTTACACTGACTGATGTCTTACACTGATGTCTCCCTTAACCCACTTTATCTCTTGTCCATCCGCCTGGGAGAGGGTTATATGTAGATCATTGTGATTGGTTCCCCCTTTCTCCTCCACGTTCCCCTTCCCCTCCTGGTATCACTACTCTTCTTGTGTGTCCTGAGGGGTTTATCTGTCCTGGATTCCCTGTGTTTCCAGCTCTTAGCTCTCTCAGTGTACATCCTCTGGTCTAGCCTGATTTGTAAGATAGAATTGGGATCAAGATAGTGAGGGGGGGTAATTGGGGGGGGGTAGAAGCATTAAAAAGCTAGAGGAAAATTTGTATGTTTCATCAGTGCTATACTGTACACTGACTGGCTCATTTCTTCCTTGTGACTCTTCTGTAAGAGGATGTCCAATTGTTTAAAGATGGGCTTTGGATCTCCATTCTGCCTTCCCCCTTACTGTATATTCTTCTTCTTCTTATTTGTCATATCATACCCCATCCAATATATCCATTCACTTACAATTTTGTTATTCACAGCCTTTGAGTGGGATTCGACAGTCATCCTTGTTATCAGCTCCCCTTTCCACCCCCTCCTTCTCTTCCTGTATCCTCAGGTAATAATTAGTTCCATTACTGTTTCTAAAGGGTATATATCTTGGTTTTTCTTCTTCCAACCATCTTAGTTATACAAATGAACATGACACAGGTCTAACAAGATTAATGAAGTAAAACAAAGACCACAATAGTAAGGGAAGGAAATATTAAATAACTAAAGGATAGTTATGTAATTCATCAGTGCTACACCATACCCTGGATTTTTCATCCCTTCTGTGTGGCCATTTTGTGAGGGATTGTCCAATTACCTCATGGGTGGGTTTTGGGCCTCTACTTTGTCCATACTCCTCGTGAATTTGATTGCTTCATTTTGAACTTCTGATACCTATTCCTATTGACATCCCATAATCACACAGGATGATGTGCTATTTATATGTGGGCTTCGCTGCTTCCCTGCTAGATGGCCTCTTGTTTAACTACAAGTCTTTAAGACCCCAGGTGCTATATCTTTTAATAGCGGGGCACCATCGTTTTTCTTTACCACATTTGCTTATGCACTTAATTTTTTTTCAGCATTTGTATCTGGAAGGTGAGTGTTGTACAGTGTCACATTATTAGAACAAACCATTCTCATGCTTAGGTAAGATTTAAGTAGAGGCCCAAAGTTCATCTGCTTCCTTCTTATGTGTATGCACACTGTGGCAGTCATGTGCCTATGTTAATTTTATGATTGAAATGTAAGGGTGGAGTCTAGCCTGTTAATCTGGAGATAGCCATTGAGTAGCCAATGAGGACTCTATGTGGGCATGGCTTTCTCCTGAGACTTCTGGGAAATCTCGCGATATTTCCCTTGTGGAGATGAGAAGCTATCTTCCCCTGTGGTTGGGAGTTAGTCTCAGAGATGATCAATCAGGGACAAGACAAGATGGCAGTGTCCGAGAAGCTGGAGGAGCTGGTGGAGAGACCACCTGGCTTTGGCCTGATGGAGCCAGACCTCTGAAGCTGGGGCAGCCACATAGAGACCTCTGCCAGCCATGAGTTGCTTCTGCTGTTGATGGACCCTGAGCCCTGGAAGCGTGGAGCCATGTAGAGACCCCTGCCAGTGCTGGGATTCTGCACCCCTGACCTGTGACTTCGTGAGTTGGAAGGAGACTTTCTAGACTAATTTCGGGCATATGGGTTGATATCG